>WHYT01013659.1:227868-249229 GCA_009806455.1 Tetrax tetrax | reverse complement strand
TTTCACAATGAGAGTTGTAGAGCACTGGAACAGGTTGCCCAGAGAGGTGGTGGATGCCCCATCCCTGGAAACGTTCAAGGCCAGGCTGGATGAGGCTCTGAGCAACCTGATCTAGTCAGGGAGGTCCCTGCTTCTTGCAGGGGGGTTGGACTAGATGACCTTTGAAGGTCCGTTCCAACCCTAACCATTCTATGATTCTATGATTCTATGATTCAGACTGGATATAAGGAAGAAATATTTTACACTGAGGGTAGTGGAGCACTGTCCCAGGTTGCCCAGAGAGGCGGTGGATGCCCCATCCCTGGAAACATTCCAGGCCAGGTTGGCCGGGGCTCTGAGCAACCTGATCTGGTTGGGGATGTCCCTGCTCCTGGCAGGGGGTTGGACTGGGTGGGCTTTAACGGTCCCTTCCCACCCAAACCCTGCTGTGATTCTGTGATTCCATGAACATAATGCGTGTTTCCCTAGTGAGTCTTTTCAGAATTAGTTTGTGGGGTTTAGACATTTTTAAGTACTCTGGGAAGGGATAAAAGACATGAATTCTCTAGCTGTGAAGAGGGCTGAGCTCACTTTATAGGTAAGTCTTATATCAGAAACCTGAGAAAACTCTGCAAACGTTTCTAAACACTGGCTGAGCAATCCATCGCTTCATTCAGAGCTGCCCTCTCGCTTCACAGTAGTTTCTTGCACAAGCTAATTCATCTCAGCAAAGACTCTCATCTCCCTTCTGTCCTTTTCAGACGGTTCTTAATGCTGCTGCTGTTTCTTAATGTTATTAACACAAGTGATTAAAAACTTCTGATAACTTCATTATTTTCCTTTTTTAATAGGCAAGTTGCCTTTCTAATGTCAGTGTGTCCTGCGCTGGAGGCGGAAATTGAGTTTTCAGGAGTCTGAATTCAAGGTTAAATGTATGAGGACACGTTAAACGAAGTACGCCTGTGCTGAAATGTCAGAGGCTTCAGGACAGATACAGCCTAGAGACCAGCTTCTAGCACGATGGATTTATTTACTTGTTTGTCGTTGATCTGCCCTGGGTGCATGTTTGAACAAGTCTGAGTGTAGAGTGATGTACATGATTAATATTGGTATTTGAGTTACATGAATTCATAAATGCAACTTCACGTTGCCTGTAAATTGGAGAACTATTGCTTGAAAGAAAACAGACGAGTTGTTAAGTCATGAAAATTACCATCTGTTACCAGTTCACGTCCTGAAGGAATGGAGCTGTGATAATTTAACTGTTCCATTACCCAGAATCTTGATTTGTGGCTTGGACTTTTAAGTTCGTGGCCTGCTGTATATGGTCCAATTTCTGTTCATCAATTAGGCCGTGGTAAACCATGTGTGTGCACCGAGAGCCTTCAATAAACATGGGAGAGTTTGACATGCAGTGAAAGAGCATCATAATTTGCTTTGGATTATCAATCTATTGTTGATGACAACCTATCAACCTAATTAGTTGTGCAATTTTTAATGGCAGAGCTAATTAATTGTGAATTTAAAATTAAAATTATAATCAGTGCTAACATGGAGGAAAGCAGTGAGGAAAATATGAGAAGCTGTTGAAAGTTTAAGTGTTCTTCATAAGACTGCTGCACGTGAAACCAACCCGAATGATGTAGAATGGGATTGAGGAAAACTTTTAAAAGTATTTGTTGAATTACAGAAAACAGGTTTTTAATCTTTCTCTCAAAAGAAGTATTTGGCACTCTGTCTGCTGACAGATCTGAAAGAAAAAAGACAAGTAGATGCTGTTCAAGAAAGGGAAATAAAATCTAGTATCTGAGCTCTGAAGTATGCGAGGAGCTATGTTTTTATCAGGAGCTTCTCAAATTCCTAAGAGAAAAGTTAAATTTGTGGCTATAGGGTTTTATCAATAGGGTTGGGCTGGGACTGTTTGCCATACAGAAGTTCTGCAGCAGGGTGGGCTGTGATGGGCTTACAAAGAGAATGCAAAGCCTTTTGCGGTGGGGGGATAAAATGTCATTCCGTATTGATACAATTTCAGGTTAGCGGTAATCAAGAACAAAATGGAGAGGATCCAGACAAGTGGGGCTGATGAAGAAAGACCATGTCTTTAACTTATTTAAAACCAGCAGAAACCAGAGAGCGTGCTGTGACTATAAGCATGAGAGGAAAATGATTTCTTTGTCATGGCTGGGGGAAGTGGGAGAACTAAATAAGATGGATTTGGAGCTCCATTGTACATGTAGCATTGTAGAAAATAACGCTAGAAGGGTTCTTGAGAGGTCATCTGTTCCATCCTCTTGCACTGAGACAAGATCATCAAACCTGTATCATGTCTGCAGATAATCCTTAATCATCCTTATTGTTAGAAATTTATATCTTAATCTCCCTGGCTGCTGTTTAAACTCAGGAAGTCTTGTCTTATTCACTGGGGGACGGAGCAAATTATTTCCTCCTTTTCCTTTGTATTTTTTTCTTTTCTTTTTGCTTTGTGTACCCAGTGTCTTCTTCTGGCCTGAACTACTTCTTTGCCCTCTGTCTGCTGCCATAGTTCATGTTTCCAGATTTCCTTTCCCTTTGTACCCTTTCTAGGTGGTCCAGCTGTTTCTTGAAGCGACGCGGTCAGCCGTGGGTGCGGGCAGTGCTTTAGCCAAGGCTGAAGTAGAAGGGTTACTTTGAGCCTCAGATGGTTATTTATTCCATTACAAAATTGCCTTCTTACAATAGCCTGATCTTTTTACTTCTCTTTGGTTTGTGTTCTGCTAAAACATTGCATCTTTTTCTGCAGAACTGCTGTGGAATGAGTGCTGTTCTGCATTTAATTCTTCCTGCCTAATAACTTGACTTTCCTTATTGAATTGCAGTCACTTTTTTAACACCACTTCTCCAGTTTATCATTGCTGAGTTCTGGTCCTATCACAGCAATCTGATCGCCTTCATCTTTTTCCTCCCGAGTTTGGTGTCATTTGCAGGTTTAATAAGGATATGCTCTAGTCCATCATCCAGTTGTTAACGAAAATATTGAACAGCGTAGGCTCGGATCAAGTCCCCGTGGAATCTATTCTGAAACATGCTTCTGTTTTGACAGCAAACCATTGATTCTCCCAGAGAATATTTCAGCCAATTTTGCATTTAGCTCACATTCCCCCAGTTTACTTATGACAGTATCAAGTACGAATTTCATGTCAGAAGCCGTTACGAAGTTAAGATGTATGGAGAGAGCTTTGGATGGTGGGACATAGACAGAATATGTGAGAAAACAGGTAGAATTTGTTTGAACTGAAGCTGATGACTGCGTGTGAGTGGAGGGAGGAACAAAAGCGTGTCGGGGTAGGAGTTGGGGGTCAGCTGGATTTGTGGATAAACTGCTCTAGAGTCAAAGAGAGGCAGGCAGTGGGTGAAGTCCTGAATGTTTCTTTATTTCAGACCTTTGCATGAGATCAGCCATTAAGAAGGTAACACCTGTAATTAGATGAAGTGGGAAGGTGAACAGAAGAAGATGAGATAAAAGAATTATAAGAGCTAACAGGGGACTGATTCAAGGAGGGTATGGCTATCTGAAAGGTTTCTGGTAAAGCGTGTATTTTAAGACATCAGATTCTAGCTAAGGAAAAACCGTTGGAGAGGTCAGAAGCCCTTCCTTACTTACAGGGGCGGGTTAGCTAGAGGGGTGCTGCGGGGAGGGCAGAGTTAGGAGCACAATGGGGGCAGCAGTGGCTCGAAAGGTGTGTGTGCTCTCGGGACCCCAGGATGCGGAGACAGAGAAGGGTAAGAGGGTAAACAGTGTGACTGTGGGTAGGGAAGCACGTGGAAAGAATGTGGAGGTACCTGAGAAGGCACAAGGACAAATAGCAAGCGGGTCACAAACTTGTGTGTTAGTGATTTGGAGAGGTTTTGTTTGCCTGGCCTCCTAACGCGTGCAGAAAGCTACGAGGCCCTTACACTGCGGGGATTTTGCATGTTTTTCCATCAGTAACTGAGGTGGTATCTCTTGAAAATGTATTAACTCAAGTATTTGAATTCCTCCATTATTCTGTGATTTATGAAGCTATAATTCGTTTATTATTCCTGTTAATTTTCCCCAAAGGATTTCTACTCTCTTTTCTTCATTGGTACAGAATTTGTCAGTATTAACTTCTGCAAAAATACTGCAGACTCGTAGTTTCAGAGACACTTTATATAAAACCATGGAAAAATGCTCTAGTAAATTTTCTGGCTATCTTTTTGGCCTAATTTCCTAAGGAAATGAGGCTTATGGGATCAGATTATATTCCTGTGTCAGTCTCCACATTTAGCGTTAGAAATTCCTGGCTGATCCTGACCAGAGGTGCACAGAGGTTCCTTGAGATGTGCAGCTGGGGGCAGGACAGCACCTGAGTGCCGTTACTCCCCTTCCCACTTATCTGATGAGCTCTTAAGGAGGGTTTTAATGTGAATTTAATGATTATCTGTTCTGGTTGGTCTGCCAGCTGGCCAGTCAGCCAGCGGGGAGCTTTGAACAAGCCGCAGTACTGTTAAAACTAATGTCTGTTTAAGAAAAAAAATGTTTAGTACTTCAAAAATTGTGAAATATAACCAAATTGAATACACTTTTCAGCTTACTTGAGTATTTATATGATTCTAGCAGATACAGGAATGAAGATTAAAGTAAACCCTTTAATTTCTAAGAGGTAACATGAAAGTCTCACTCTTGGGAGGATGATTTGCAACTGGCTTGTCACTGTGGGTCCTATAAGTTATTATGATTTCCTCATAAAATACTGGTTTCCCACAGATGGTTGTAAAATCTTTCTGGATGACATTTTGAAAGGAGGTTTGCCAGCATCAAAATTAGGAATTAATTTTTGACTGAGCTGCGATTCACGGGATAGATAACAAGTAGATTTCAGCATTTAATATGTATCAATTTATGATGGGTAGTTACCTGCTAACTTCATGCAGTGATCGTATGTCTGAATATCGTTTTAAAATAAATTATGCTCATGTCTTGATGAAGCCTGTGCAATGTGTTCACATGAGCGGATCAGACTGGGAGCCACAGGGCGGGGTTTGAATTCATCGTAGTGTAAATCCCTTCTCAGGTGAAACCAGAACCGTTTATGGTTGGAGAGCTCCATCAGCCAGTGAACATGGTAAACGCGGTACTCCGAGCGAGCAGGAGAGCCCTTACCTGTAGGTATTTCCTGAATGAGATGGCTGTCCTTCACAGAATCCATTTTTAAAAAACTGTTCTTTCTCCTACTGTTGTAAAAAGACTTTTCCAGTGTGATTTGGGTGTAAGCTGGTGCAGTTCTAGATGGGTGGATATGTATGCAGAGCTTTCTTTTCTGGAGCTGTAAGCTCTGGCTGTTCTAATTAATTATGCAGTGTATAACAATGCATCAAAATACTACTTTCAATCAGTTGCAGCTCAGGTAATACACAAGGAATAGCAATTATTAAGAACTAAAGCTGATTCCTGGAGGCGTGAGGCTGAGAGTGGCTATGTGACAGCACCATATACCGTCACTCCTCCTAAAGCAGAGAGGGGACGCGAGCAGGGATGAGGGATTAATAGTGTATCTTTCTGAGGAGCTTCCTTGGTTGTCTCCTACCACTAAATTACAAAAAATTGAGTTATCAAAGATGGTTGAGAAATCCTGAATCCTAGCAATTGATTTAGAAGTTTTCCATGAACTTTGCAGCTTCCTGTTAATTCCTAGTCTTCGAATTTCCTGGCAAAAATTTCAAGTTGGGTGTGGAAGGTGTAAGTTGGTAGAAGTGATGGAGTCTGTAGACTGTTGGAAGGGTAGGTGATGGTGAGAGGCTTTAGAAGTGGGGTGTTGAAAGACTTACGGAGGGAGGCAGGAAACCTTGCAAAAGTCCAGGGAAGGAAGTGGAGAGGAAGTGTCTGGAAGAGGAAGCAGGAGAAGATGCAGTGTGGTCCTTTGGGAGGTCAAGTGGAGGGGGAAGTAAACCAGGAAAAGACTTCATTTGTTCTTACTATTAAGTAAATGATATGTTCAGGAATTAGTGCAAGATTGAAGTGTTTCTTAAAATAAATGGTGTTGAGTTCTAAGGCCATAATGATGCATGTATTTTTACTTTTCACCTTGAGTGTGGGATTTGATGTCAAGCTGCAGCTTCTGGTTAAAGCCATTATGAATACTAGTAAAAACAAATTTTGGGATTTCTCTTGGCTTTAGACTCTAACTTTTCTGCAGTTTTTTTCAGAAGTTTGTGCTTGGGGGAGGGGAAGATGCAGACAGAAAATTACTCACTTTTGTATAGAAACATTAGGAAGTACTAATGGTTTTTATGCAATAGTTTACTGAAGTACCTTTACTTTTGCCAGTAGATGTCACTGTGGATAAAAAAAACAGTGCTTAGTAGACAAAGGAGGTAATTTGCTAAATGAAAATTCATCCTTTGAAAGTAGACTGGGGGGGCAACACTTTTTTCCTGAAGAAAGCCTTCTTTTCAGTGTATAAAAATGAATACCTTGCTAATTGGGACATCTAATTTTGCCCACTACAATCCTGTGTTTTTTGGTTATCTTCGCTCGACTTGGGTAAGTTCGTGTCTCGCTGTCTGACTTCTCAGGGCTGTCTGTGTGAGCGGGCTGCTGTTCAGCTCTGGTTTGAAAGCGTTCCGTGTTTGGAGGGGGCTTTAATAAGCCCCAGTTGTCGCTACAGCGTGTATGTGCGGGGAATTGGACGTGGAGGAAGTGGCTTCATTAAGGTTGATTTGGAGGGGGGAGCATGATGAGAAAAAAAATTGCCCATATGATTGGCTGGGAGAATAGCTCTGAATTATGGGATCCATCTGTTTCCTGTAATGAATTCATAAACCCATCAAACAATGACCTGAACGAATTGCTGAAGGAAAAAAATAATACACTGGCGTGATGTGTTTTACACAGGGAGGCATTGGCATTGTATAATCAAAAATTCTTCTCACATCCAGCACTTTGTAATGGAGCTGCTGTGTTTAATAGAAGCTGTAAATAAATCCTGTCACAGTAGCAGCCAAGAATGCATTTCTGGGTTTAACTGTTTCTCCTCTGGAATGTCTGGCCCTTGAAGGCTTTAGAAATGCAAGTTTTACAGAGCCGGAGTGGGGGATTCTGAAACCTAGAGGAATGTTAATGAGGTGAACGAAAGGAAAAAGCTGCCATAAATCAGTATTATGTGGCTTAACCAGTTTCCTTCATTTATGCATGTTCTTTCCTTATGTCATAGAAATGTACTTAAAAGCTATTGTTGTAATTGAAATCTGTTAGACTGATCCTATTCATTATATTAATAAAATCCACCTACAATTGCTCATAACACTTTTTTATGCAGTTGGGATTCCCGAGATTGTAATCATCAAAAAGCATATGGAGTAATTACTGGATTTGTTTGGGTAAAATTGGATTAAGAAGTTTAGATACCATTAAGTACTGATAATTATTACAAGCAAGCTCATTGTTTAGTAAGTGCGTAGCTCTCAGAATGTAGAGTAAGCAGATACACATCACAAATATCTTAAGAGCAAGCAATCTCAAGGCTTTTATTTTTACGGCTTTCGTTGTGTTTTTGCAAGAGGCTTTCTACTCAACTGTTCTTGCTTTAGCTCTTCAATCGTGTGCCAGTTAGGAAAGCCCCGCTGAGCGCGGGCGCTGCCGCGCGGGGCGCAGAGGGCTGCTGGCCGCGCGGCTGTTGGCCGGCAGCTTGCTGAAGTGTTGGGTCCTCGTACGTTGTGTGTCCCGCAAGGGACAGCGGCATCTCAGACTGCATCGCCGCAGGAAGCGGAACGTCTAAATGGTTTATAAAGACAGTGTTAGAGCAAATGTCATATGGCAATGAATAATTAGAAAATCTAGCGGAGGCACTTTGAACGGTAGTGTTTCTCACAGTGCGTGTCAAATGAAAATTGCTGCTTAAACGCTGCCGAGGATGTCTGTAGTAAATAGCTGTTGAGTTTTCTCAAAGAATACAGTCATGGTGTCTTTGTAATGTATATTCTCCAAATACTGTTGCTGTATTTGAAGGCTAAATTCTAGCCTGATACGGAGCTGGAATTTGGGGATCAAGCCCATTCCTGTGGTGTTGTTCACTCTTTTTGCTTTTATTACCTGACAATGATGTAATTAAACGGTTATTTTCCAGCTACCGTGATTAGTATACCCAGTATTCTTGCAAGAGCTGCCATTTAACTAGTCTTAGAGATTTTGATGTACAAAACAAAAAGAGATTTTGATGTACAAAACAAAAAGCACTTTGCTGTGTTGATTAGAGGAAAAACAGTAATGTTAATATGCAGAAATACTTTTATTCAGAAGTGCAGTGTGTTCGGTATTTTGATTTTCTTTGTTCTTTTCTCTCATCTGCGATTCAAATATGTAGAGGGAAACATTGTTTCGAACAGTGAAATTGCGTTTCTTTGGCCACACCTTTGTGATGGAACAGCTTTGTTAATTTACGTTAGAGCAAAGAGTGTTGTGTGTTCTGTGATTTGGCACTAGTGGTGGTCATTATATATATATATATATGCACACCTCTTTGGAAGTATCTGATGTGGTTTATATATATACAGTACTGAGAATATAATGCTTTTTAAAAAACAGCCTGCCTTGCTCTCTGAAATGATTTCCCATTAATTAATATTCCTTAAGAAAATCTCAGGGCCAGATGAGTATCAGCTCTGCTGGCATTGTGTCAGTTGGTGGTTTTAATTTTCTTGTACACTTTTTTAATTCCATGGAATAATTATTTCGTTGTTAAAAAAATACGCAAAGCAGAGCAGGCTCTAGTTTCTCACTTTGCCACATGGTTATCCCTTCCAACCTTTTTTGCCAGTGATCGTCAGGACCTTGGTGTACTTCAGTGCGCGATGGCCAGAGCTGCGCCGGCTCGGTGGGAGGCGTTGGGTGCGATGCCGGGGGGAGCCGTCCTCAGCCCCGCCCGCTGCCTCCTCCTGCCCGCGCCCTTTCCCTCCTCTTCCCTGGTGTTCCCTCTGATCTGCTGGCACGAGGCCTTTGTGTGGCTGGTCTGTTATCCCGGCTGGAGAAGCTTTCTGGCTGAAAGGATTTATTGTTTTTGGTAGATCAGGCTGTGTCTAGGCTGCTCTTTCTCAGTCGTGTGGCCGTGAGCAAATCATGTACAGCCTCATGCTTTGCAGAAGGACTGAGTACTTCAGATTTTAATGTTTGTCAATGCTTACATGTTTGTAATAATAATACCCCAAGATCTATGTTTTTCTGGTTTCTGCTCTCCATCTCCCAAATGAAATGGAAATATGCACTTTGTTCAAAAACATAACAAGTGTTACTGTTTTAACTACCCTTTCAACAAGCAAAACTAACCAGGAACTGGCTTTTCACACAATTTCACGTTTGGACAAGAGGCACTTAGGGGTGTGCATACGGCTGTAAGGGGGTGCAGCCTTCCCAAAGCCAGGATGGCGGGCGGGGAGAGCCTGAGCCTGTGATTTCCGTGCAGCAGCTCCGGCACCGGCCAGGCGGTGGTGGTGACCCGCGGAAGCTGACTGTGTCCAACTGTCCAGGGAGCAGAGGGGAGATTCGTCTCCGGAGGGCCTGCTGTTCAGTGAGAGGATCAGCTTAATTCATAGGTTATACAACAGGTTTTTTTTAAAGTCTGGGTGGAATGGTAACGTCAACAAAACTTGAAAAAAGACCCATTAAAATGAAATAATATTTTGTGTCATGTGGGTGACAAATGTATTTATATTGTGGAAACAAAATAGTTTTTACGTACATGTTGAATATGCAAATTTGATATTTGAGATAAATTATTCTGCATTTTGTGACATTTTTCATCTACCTTTTTAATTGTCAGCATTAGGATAAACTCTTTGTTACCAAAGCTGGTGATACATCTTGAAAAGACAAAGAAGGTTTTAGTCTCTGCTCTTCAGATGTTACTGGTACTTGTAATTTTTTTTTATATTCAAAGTTCCTTTTTTGTTACAGAAATAAGCATAGATGAAGTTGTTTAGGCTTCTAAAATATAAGCCTTGGAGAAGCAAGGTCCTGATGGTTGCTGTGAAAACTGGCGTGTTTTTCCTTGTCCAAGACCCTGCCCACTTGGAAACCCTCCCCACTGCCCTGATGTGTTCACTACTGCTGTGGAAGTCGGGAACTTCTGCAGGTGTGTCAGAGCCTGGAGACGGGCTGAGCGCTGCTTTGCAGGCTGTGTGTAGTGACAGGAGATGTGATTTGCCCTGGTTGGACATGCTTATGGTGGGCTCTGCGTCTAGGACGCGCAAAGGGTTTCTCCTGGGCGGCCGAGCGGCTCGGGTAGATGCTGCCAAGTGAGTTGAACAAACTCCCCGCCACGCACTGCCATCCTCGACTGGAACCCCCGGGGGGTGTAAGTCATCCACTCTTTCCAGTGACAGGAACTAATTATGCTAAGAGTCCTAATCATGTTTAAATGCTGGAAGTGAAGACATCTGAGAAGTTTTTTCACTTACTTCGTTGTAGAATTAATAGGAAATCAGTGGGTTTCTTTTGTAGTGTTGTACTTTCCTAAATCGTATTTGGTGAAAGCACACAGACACACACGTGGACATGCACATTTCTGTATGAGGGAGCCGTTTGAGTATCTCCATGAACTTGGCTGTGTGTATATAGATTGCTCCGTCTTCAGCCTGTACGCTGTCTCTCCTCGTGCAGCGGGTAGCAGATATTTATAGTAAACAACTTCTCTGTTGTGTGCTGCTGACTTCTGATGCAGCCTGGAACGTGAGAAGTGTGTGAGATAAGGCTGGGGGGTTGCACAGTTAAAAAAAGATGTGTGGGCTCTCACAGAAAGTTGGGTGTGAAGCCTTTGTCAGTTGTATTCTAGTACGTGAGTTTTACAGCCATACAAAATCAGGTTTTTGAATGTAGATTTCAAAATTGTATAAAATGTTTCAGGAGGCTACATACATAGTGAACTAGCCCTGAGTTCTGGCTGTGACACTTTTCTATTTAGAATGTATTTGACCTATTTTATAGTCCCTGTTTTGCCAGCAGTTGTTTAGGAGCTGAAAAACACTAACCCTTTGCTCAGTTCCAGAACAAAAACCGCTACAGCTTTTCTGATACTAAAGCAATTTTTGGTTTTGTTTTTGCGTAGTGCCAGAACCTATTAAGACCAGTTTAAGCCAGCCCCAACCTGCCGGTACCGGTACCAGTACTTCCACCAGCACTATTCCCAACAGCAGCAATGGCAAGCGTGCGTCTGCTAATGGGCAGCAGCCAGCTGCGTCCCGTTACCTGCCTCGTGAGGTGCCTCCACGCTTCCGCCAGCAAGAACAGAAGCAGCTCCTAAAGCGGGGTCAGCCACTGCCTACTGGGACTCTGACCGGCACCAGCCCAGCACAAGGTACTGGACAAGCAGGGGCGAGTCCTCCTCCACAGCAAGGAGCAGGTGGACAGCATCATCCCAGTAAGACCCAAACAGGTAAGGATTGAAACCCTTATCGGCTCATTCTTTATGTAGATATGCCCTCCATTGTTAGCACAGGTGTTGCAAAAAGTTAAGGAATGTTAAGAATTGTCTTAAAATAACAGGATTTAAAGTGTGTATGCTGTTGCTCTTTTTCTTACAGAACATATTAACTCATTTCTAGGATACAGTTCAAAAATATTTTCTTATTTATTTAGATGCTCAGACCTGTGGGGTCATCTTCCCTTTCTTTTTCCTGTTTCTGTGATAGTTACAATCGATATGATCTTCAGGAAGTGAAATTATTTCTTTAGTGATCACTCTTACAGAAGCATTGTTAGGTTGGGTGTTGCCAAGTTTTTTTACTATCATTTTGGCAACTTCAATGTTCTTTAAAGAGTTTTGTATATAATTGTACGTAAATAAAAACCAGGGACTTTGCTTCTATTGTGTTGTGACACTTCCACCTTTCCTTGCTTGTGCTCTCAGTTGTTATTTTCAAGTTAGGGTAATAATACTTTGGGAAAAGTAGTTGAGTATCTTAGGCTTTGTTCCATCCTTTGCAGATAGACACACCGACCTTCTTTTGGCTACTGGAAATAGGCGTAAGCCCCTCAGCCACCTTTTTTCCCTGAAGCTGCTCTTGAGAAAATGGAAAGCAGCTCTCTTCTTATTTGCCTCTGTGCTTGAGATCACGTAACTTCTGCTCTTACAGTGGAGATGAGGGCAGTCAGTAATTGGTGTAAATCACCTTTTTCATCATTGCTGAGCACGCGTGTATCACGTTAGACAGAGCAGGTACAGTTTTCTATGGCTTAGAAAAAGCCACCTGGACTAAGTCACAAGAGGGGTTTCGATATCTTGCAGATCAGTAATTTCAGTATTATCTCAAGTGTTGCTCCTTATCATTCATTAACACTGCCAGATATCACAAAATTTGTGTCTGAGCTGTCTGCAGTTTTCCCCTTGGGGCATTAGTGAATCTTTCACTGTTTTTGCTGTACTTGCTGCTGTGATACTGAAGTCCAGCTGAGAAAATTATTTGGCGGTGTCCTTAGAAGTTTTAGTTAGATAAGAAAATAATCTCTCTCGGAAATCGTAGCTTCTATGGTTATCGAGATGCGTTTAAAAATATTATTCAGCTACTTCCCAAAAACACAAATCTGAAAAAGCAAAATAAAACAATTATTTATTGACTTAAAATGTTGGGGCTTTTTAGGGAGGGGAAGAGGTTCTACTTCTGTAGAGTGTTTGAATGGAACATAATTGGTTCCTACTGGTTAGGGCAGCATTCTCATCCTCTTCGCAGATCACAGTTCAGCAGGGATAGTGGCTGACATTTATGGCTTCTTTTTGATTTAGAGATGTCTGTTAACCGCCAGGCTAATGATCTATGTTAGAGAGGGAGATATATTAAATATATATATATATATGTATGGAGATGTTTATTATTTTATTTTCTGAAGTCTAGTAATTGTTTATATGGTAGAGACAGATTGGTAGAGACAGACTGACCAATGCAAGTGGCGCAGGCTGGCAGAGGATCAGTATTAGACTGCTTCCAAGCACCGTTACAGATGTATCTGAAACACCTTTGTTTGATCTTTAAGAAACATACTGCAAATCACAAACCAAAGTCCACTGTATATCATAACATAATCCATAAAAAACTTAGATTGTAAGTGTATACTACCGGCTGTCTGACTTTGATCTTGCCGGATGCTTTTGTGCCTTGAGGTATTAGACATCTTTTCCTGATTCCTATTTTAACTTGCTGTATAAAATAAGCACTTGTTTCTGTAGTTTGTCAGGCTGGCAGCCATAAGCAGATATTTTGCACTGTTGAATTAGTTTGGTTTTTTGCTCTTTTGCTAGTTCTGTGTCAGCACTGGAAAAATTCTGAATACAGTAGAAGCTAGTACAAAAGAGAGGAAGAGGAGTGCCAGCAGATTTTCTGCTTCGTAGTATATTCCATATAGTGCAAAAGTTAACCCGTATCAAATGTTTAGCAAAAGCATTACTTGAAAGTAATTAGTGCACAGTCAGAAATGTCAGACGGTTGTTTACTATGTAAAGTCACAACAAAAGCTTTCAAAGGCACCTGAAGATCTCTGCACGTTCTTGGAGCAGGGAAGAGAATCTTAGACAAGCTAAATCCTTGGCTACTTTTTTGTCTGCTGACAGCAAGAGGTTGTGTTTTGAGACTTAAATGGTTGCATCTTCCTCATAGGAGGAACTTGCTGAATGCTAGGGCTCGTGTGGATCTCTCTCCAGCAGGTGGAGCATCAGTTCATTTACAAACTACAAAGCTACAGGAGGAAAAAAAATAAATCTGTCTGGCTCAGTTTATAATGACGACAGCTGTGTGCCTGGCTGCTTTGTGAGGCCAGGAGAGGGGTATAGTATATCTCACTCCTGAGAGACCTCAGGAGGCCATGAAGTACAGTTATTATTCAGCTCTCATACTGCTTTCATCTTCACCTTGATGAACATAAAGACCCAAGAAGTAAGAAGAGTATCCAGGGAAGACCAAAACCTTTTCATCTCAGCTGTTAGTATTTGAGTAACTATAAGCTTTAGAAAAAATTTTTGGGATTCTGTATCCTGAAAACCTCCAGTACTTAAGTTATGAATTTTCCATGAAATTTAATTCAAACTGGGTCATATTTTTGTGAATATGAAAACAAAGAATTTTAAACCTGAGGATTCAAGACTGAGCAACACATTGTCAGAAGGAAACTTTTCTCCTTCCATCTCTTGCCATCAGTAGGAATTGTATTTCTATAAATATCTCTGTCTGGTTCCTTAGATATTTCATATGCTAAAGAGTCTTTGCAAGTAAAAGTTCTCTGGGGAAGTGAAGAGAAGGAACAAAATAGTCGAAGCTGTCCGGAAGAATGAATGTAGGTACCTGATCCTCATATAAACAGGAATTTTGTCTCTCTGAACGGCACCTGCATCATAGAAGAGTGATCACTTCATGAACACAATTAGACGCCTTCAGAGTCTGGAGGCCGTCAATAATACATCAGCGCCCAGGGCTTCCTCGCTCGCCGGTGACCCGACTGCCGAACCAGAGCTGGCTGGACCTGTGCAGGGTTCTGCCCAAGCCAGTCTCTCTGTGTGGCCCCTTTAAACTTACAATGAACAGTAGTAACTGGCTTTTGCTGGATGAGCTGGTGCTAATTGAAGAGCCGCCGTTGTCGTAGGCTAGCTTCTTGTCTCCAGAAGACGCTCAGTGTAAATTCATGGCTGTAGCTTTTCTTTTTATAGGGGCATATTCCTTCATAGTTAACTTGAAATTATGCAACCGCATTCCTTCCAGGCCCTATTTATAACTACCTGGGTACGAGGAAGGCCGTTAGAGAGGCATTGCCAGCCTCTTCACTGTAAGAATCACAGTATTTTATCTCTTCGCTCTCTTATCAGCGGTTACTGTTATCTACTGCCTTGGCCTGTCCAAAACACTTATCAGAACTCTAGCTGCAGAGTCATGAATTGAAAAGGGTGTTCTGCCGATGTAAGGCAAGTGGGAATTAATGACCACTAATATATTCTTTGTCAGGTTTATCATTTGGAAATACCAGGGAAGTGGATGAAAGCAGTGATTTTTTTTGTTTCTCTTTTAAGGTAATCTATAAAACATTAACTAGACCAACTGCTAAGAGAAGAAATTAAAACATTTCAAATTGCATAGAATATTTTAGAAATCTTATCCCTTGAAAACAGTCTTTAATTCATTGTTAACTGTTATGAACCTATTTGCTCTAGTACTTCGGTGCATTTTCTCTAGAATAGTTATTTGTCTGGAACTTTCTGTCTTGAGCCACAAAGCCTGCTCTTGACATGCCCCCTCTGTACCCCTTCTCAGGATTATGCTGAGGGAAAACTGTATCTGTAATTTATGAGCAGTGTTCTAATACCTAGTCTAGTTTGTTATTTTTACTTAAAGATGGAGCTTTCTGTCTCTTCCCTCCCCACTTTGTCAACTGACTCCAATAAATGTGATGAATAGTTAACTTCCCTCATTAAGGTGTGAGGTGTTGATGGAATGCTCCTTCTGCCATGTGATCTAAAAGAATTAAAGTAATTTCTGGAAACTACCATGGGAGATTAAAAATAACAAGTAATATATCCTTCTTTGTTTCTTCAAAAATTACAGAGTTTGTCTAGGAGTCTCCAGGCAACCACTGTGTGTTTGATGGTTATAAGAACAAAGATCAAAAGAAGTAATAATTTTTTCTTTAAGATGCCTTTCACTTTCCTGCAATTCAGCAATGTGAAACCAATATCCGTCAACTCGGAAGAAACGTACCATGTCTTGCAGGAGTCATGATGAAACTTCTGCACTTCTTTTGTATTGGCAAGTAAAGTATTTTGTGGAACAGATCCATAACATATGTTTCCAAAGAGTTAAAATAAATTAAAGCAAATAATTTGTGCAGTAGTCAAAATGAGGAAACACGCAAGTGTTGTGGACGTTGAAGAGTTACGCGTTTAATTTGTTTTGTCTGTTGTCTTCTGGGAAGTGAGAATTTGACAGCAGTTAGAGATTTGTTTTCCTACTGTGGGCTGATGCCAGATTCTTTACTGAACTTTCTTCTTGTTTTCTATGAAGCTGGAAGTTTTGTTTCACGTTTGAAGATTTCTTTAGCTGCAGTTTGCATATTCCTGTTTGTGGCATGGTGTGCACATGTTGAAGTAAGTGTTGTGGACAGATGGAGCCATTGTGTGGCAGGTTAACTCTTCTTGTAAATTTGTTTGTGTTAATTTTAGTTTTGATGGTTTTTTAGGAGGCAAGATTAAAAAAACCTCCTTACTGTTAAGATGTCTGACAATACACGTTTCAAACATCCAATCCTTTAACTGTGGGTTACTTTAGAGTTCCTTCTAACAGGGCAGTTTTATATGGTTGAAAAGTCAAACTTGGCGAAGGGTTTTCAGGAGAAAGAATCTCTCTTCTAAAACCAGTCAGTGTAGTTGGAAAACACAGGTAAGCTTTGACAGTTGGTTATCAGATGTAGCAAAGTGGTAGTGACCTTTGTGCTGAAGGCTTGTTTGAACAACCGCTGGGTTTAGCTCACTGTACTTTGTGATGGCTGGAGGGAAGGCCTGTGTATGCAAAAGCAGTGCTGTAGCATAATCTCATGTAGAGAGTTTTAAGTGAGGTTTCTCTTGATTTCCTGGAGGCATGGCCAACAGGCTGGTTTTTAATGAAAAAAGCACTTGTGAAAACTACCTTCATGGAAGTGGTTTGCCAAACTTTATCTTTTTTGGGCCCGTATTCTGTAATTCCACTAGTAGGATGTCTTTGTTGGCAAAACATTATTGTGTTTCTAGTTTTATTTGTAAAGTTGCAGAATTTAAAAACAACAACAACAAAAAAACCAACAACAAAAAAAAAACAACTTCAGAAATTGATTTAATCTGTATCTTCCAGAACCAGTGTTTTTCATATGTAATAGTTGAAACACTAAGGTCTCTAAAATAGAAATCAGGGATTAGACAGTCTGTTTATTCATCTTGTGCACACGCTTTCTAATTTCACACTTTCTATAGCAAATACACTTTTTTTTATTAAAGAGTACTAGATAGTACTCAAATATGCTTATTGTTGTCATGGCTGTTGATCTTGAGTGAAGCATGGTGGTGGTTTTTTGTAAAGACAAAACCTGGCAATTTCTACTACTTCTGTGGAAGGTAGCTGTGTATAGTAAATGCTTATCTGCCATTAACTCCTAACAGCTTTCCATTTTTACATCACTTGGTGTTGGCCACAACTTGCAGAGCAGTTCTCTGTACAGCTCATCACTACGCCCAAGGTTTCTGCAATGTGCCTATGTAATAGTTTTCCGCTAGTGGGATCAAATTTGACATTATGCCATTTGTTAAAAAAACATGGAAATTACCAGCATTTGTTTTTATTACGGCTTTTGTCACTAGTCTCATCAAATTAGCGTTGTAGAGGGATGCTCAGATACCAGCAGAGGTTGCAGGAGTGGCGATTACTTTTCTTTGTCTTTTTCCTCAGGGCTTTGTTTAGCATCTGATAGTGCTTGTTGTCTGGTACATGTCCCTGGCAACCAGGCAGTGTTACCAAAAATTCCATATAATGCTTTGAATATAGAGAGAGGAGTAGCAAGCTCTGTGTAGCACAAACACAGGCATTATGAATGAAAAAGAGTGGTAAAAACTCATCAGGAAACTAATCCTTGGAATGAATGTTTCTGTGTTGTGTATGTTATCTGACATCAGGCAGCAGAGCATGAAAAATAAATCTGCTGCTTCAAATCTATTTGACAGTGATTAGAATTTTTCATCAGGAGACGGAGAAACAGAAATCTGTAAAAGGATAACTGAGGTTCCTTTTTGCTATCCTCACTTTCGAAGAGTGGAGCTGTGCAGAAGCACGATGACTGAAAGGCCACAGCCTTTGCTTTGGAATCGGTAGAGCTGCATCCTCCTCTGCTTCACTGGAGGTGGCTGTTCTCTGCTGGCAGCCAGGCACAGGAACTGCCCGGGTGTCTGCGGGGAAGAAAAGTCAGGAGATAAGAGAGTCTGACAAGTTATTAAACTGTGCAGATGCTGTTTTCTGACGTAGCATGTGGAGAGACTGGGTAGCAGGACCTGTCCCTGACGGTGAAGTAAAAGGCGGTGACCAGGAAATAAGAGTTTGGTCCTTGAGAAGAGCAGAAAGGGAGTAATGTCATGGGAAAGTTATCGGAAAGCTGAGTTCATACACTTCAGGAAACAGGTATAATACTATAAGAAGCAAGTAAAAAACAAAGACATTTGTAGCTCTTAGGGAAAAAAACAAGGAACAAAAAGATAACACTTTCCTAAGTCCCTTAGGAAAGTAGGAGTAGACAGAAGGCTGGTTTAACTGGTCTGATGTTCAACGGGGTGAACCATTGCTAGGTGGCATCAGGAGTACTTTAAATGCCTTTTCCCTTCATCTGTAAGCTAGTGCTTGACTTAGAACTAAGGCTACAGTGGGTTAGAGTACTTCAGGAAAGAAAAGGTTTCCAGTGGTCTGGAAGTGATGAAATTTGTAGTTGACTAGATTAAGGATGGGTTGGAGCAGTCTGGCCCGCTGGCATTCCGAGTGTGAAAACAAAATAAACCTATTTTACAGGGTGAGAAAGGAGAAACTGAGGAATTTCAGATCAGTCAGTGATCTGCTAGAATACTAGAAAAAAATAACCGAACCAGCTATTTCTGTGCATCTAGAACTTTGCAAGAGAGAAGTGCAAAGCCAGCCTGGGTTTATGGAGAGCAGGTCGATGCCGAAGGAGGGTAGGTCCCTGTTAGCAGTGCGACAGGCACTGCGAAATGGGAGAGAAAGTCGTGTCCGAGAATCAACTGCCTTTGGCAGTGCCTCAGAAGACTTTCTGATGATGGATGTGTGGCAGTGTAAATAAGTGGGAAGTAGAAGATGGAACTATTGTAAGAAGTGTCATAGCTGCTCAGGAAGTTGTAGACAGAGAGTAGCTATCAGTGCTTCCTGGCAAAATGAGAATGTTCTGAGTGAGAATGTAAATTTGTACTTTTTCATATTTGCTTCAGTCTTTCAGCTATAAACAACAGCCTTCACAGAATTTTTTAAATGATACCAAACTGGAGAAGAGTGCAAGGCAACTGGAAGACAAAACTGCGATGTGGAATAGTGGTGACAAAATTGTGTAACTGAGTAAGAAATAAAGAAAAGGGACAGGTTCTTTGTTTTGGCCAGAACAGCTCTGTACACAAATATTGTTATGTGAGTATGATGCTGCAAAAATGGATCTGGAGTTGGTTGCAGGGTAACTGGATTAATGGTGTCACGCTGTGGAAAAGACAAGCGTACTGAGGGAAATAAGCAATACTGCTTCCCATGAGGCACTTCTGGTAAGGCCTCGGAACGTTGAGTCCAGTTTGGGGTACTGTGCCTTCAGAAGGAAGTGACCCAGCTGGAAGAACTGCAGAGGAACACAACAGGAATCAGCAGAGATCTTGAAAGCAAACCTTGCAAGGAGTGAAGAAATGGGAGCTGCTGAGGTGAAGGAAGGCTGAAATTAGAGAAACTGAGAAATACCTAGATGACTGCTGCGAGGGAGAAAATGATGTGTTCTATATGATGGATCAGATAAGAAATAATGGGCTTAAATTTCGACAAGGAAGATTAAGGTTAGACATTAGGAAAACCACGCCAGTATGAAAGCTATCTTAAGAAGTGAGATAGAGCGCTTGGGAATGTGCGGTCTCTGTGGCTGGAGGGCTTCCTCGGTGCGTGGGGGAAATGTCACTTGGTGCATAACAGGAATAGTTACTGAGATCAGGTGAGTGTCTGCATAACCTCTCAAATCCTCTTATTTTAGATTTCAGGTATCTGTAAGGATTCCAGGTCTGTCAGCTATACCCTGTGGAGGCTGTTCTGAGATGGGGCACGTGGAAGGGAACAGCTGCTCCAGCACAGGCTGGAGTGGAAGCTGTGCTTCGTTTTGCTCCCAGACTTTGGTGTGGGCTCGGACTTTTCCTTGGGGTTCTGCATTGACTTCTTATGTACCTTGATATTGTGCCCTTTATAAGCACCTGCTGCTCTAAATTGAAGTTGATTACAGGAAGTTTATGCTTTATTAATAGGAAAAGTACAAGGAAAATGGAGATGTATCTTACGTTCTCTTCCAGTTTTGACATCTCATTTTAACTAATGCAAACTTCAGTCATGTATAGCTGGTATTAAAGGACTGTAATAAACCACAACAATATTTTCACTTTAAACATATTGCAAAATGCAATATGTTTAAATATTGCAATATCAAGCTTAGTTTCTGATTGCATTTGAAATAGTTTTCTGAAGGCAAACAAAACCAAACAGATCTGATTTTAATTCATCTGTTGTTTTTAAAATGAGGTTAAACCTGTCTAGTATTGGGAGGCTATTGCAAAGAAACAGAGAGTAAATATATGTCTTCAAAAGGAAACCAACTATTTTCAGGAGTACTTTAGTGGAACAGTCCTTGAGCCAAGAATAGCAGCAGCAATTGTGCTTTGGTAGTGAAGTGGCAGCAATTCTGAGAATGCAGCCAAACCTTTAAAGAGACATCAGCTGTGTGCGATCCAGTGCAGAGAGTGGAACTGCTCAAATGAACACCTGACAAGAATGAAAGAGCAAATTTAAAACGTGCTCCATTTACTGTGTAATTACTATGTATTTGGGGCAGATAGGAGGAGGAGGAAGGGTGAGGAAGTGAGGGGGGAAATAATTGTAAAGGAGTGTATTAGACGTACAGGGAGTTTGTGTTAAATTATCCTTTGAGATTTGTATATATGCATTGATAAATGTTCTCTACGTGTGTTCTCAGAATTTGGGATGATATTTAGGTCGTGAAAACGTTAAGCTGCCCTTTCTTCTGTGCACACTCCCTGTATTCGTGTGTGTTCGAGAGCTGGTGCTCTGCAGCCCGCGGTTGTTAAAAGATGGTGGGTCCCCTTCCGCAGGCGGCAGAGATCCGCACCGCATTGTCCAGGGCCCTTCTCTGCGTTTATAAACAACAGCGCCTCTGATTAATACGCTTGTGTTTGCCTCTTAGATCTTCCGTAGATAGAGGCAGGGAAGTCGTTACGGGCTTGGCAGCGCGCCAATATACAGCTGGGACTGGGGCTGGCTGGCCGCTGCCGAGCGGTGGGAGCGGGCAGGAGGATGGGGACAGCGGGCAGGCGGGAGGATGAGGATGGTGGGCAGGAGCTGTCGTTGGGGCAGGCGGGAGGATGAGGATGGTGGGCAGGAGCCGTCGGTGGGGCAGGCGGGAGGACGAGGATGGTGGGCAGGAGCTGTCGGTGGGGCAGGAGGGAGGACGAGGATGGTGAGCAGGGGCTGTCGGTGGGGCAGGCGGGAGGATGAGGATGGTGAGCAGGGGCTGTCGGTGGGGCAGGCAGGAGGACTGGGACGGCGGGCAGGAGCTGCTGCCCGCGCAGGCAGTCGGTCGACAGCG
>WHYT01013659.1:184256-227848 GCA_009806455.1 Tetrax tetrax | reverse complement strand
TTTTTTTTTTTTTTTTTTTTTTTTTTTTACAGTAACGTGATTTGAAAACTAATGATAAGAGGGGGAGTCACTTAGATCTGTTTTAAAATTGGATGAGCAAACCTTAATGAGAACCACATTATTAATAAAAGTCTGTGCCAGGCTTTGCCATTTTGCACCCTCTCTCTGCTTCGGTTCCTGGATCAGCGGAGTGTTGTCTTATAGTGGAAGATTCATCATTTTGCTGCACAGCATTTGAACTAATTACAGTAATGGGAGTTAGGAAGATACAGTGACTTTTAACTCAGGGGAATAAAAATGAAAAGTGTTATTGTAAATGACATTTTCGGAGGAGGACTGATGTTTTGGGTAAACTCCTTGTGCAGGCAAAGCATTTTCCTTTCCTAAGCAATGCATGCAACAGCTTCTCCCATTTCACTCTACTCATACTTTACCTTTGTAAATGTAAATATGTAAACATTAAACTGATCCTGTAACTAATTCTTCATACTCATTATCAAACATAGCCAGAAATGTGTTCTGTTTTTAACAAGAACTAAATTGAAGTTAGTAAAGTATGTTGGGTGCAGTATATAGTGACACCAGCAATCTCCTCCCACCCCATTAAGGATATTATTTAAAAAAAAAAACAATCAAGACCCGAACAGCCAAAATACAGTGCTGCTGCTGCTTATTGGTGACACTGAGGGAAGCTGTGTGTTTTTCAGGTAGCATATGTGATTGCAATTGGACAAAAGTTGTGTGCTTGTTCAAAACACATTGGAGCTGTTATTCTGAGATTAATTTTTCCTTCCTGATTGCTGAAGAAATGCTGTTAATCAAGGGAACCGTATTTCTGAAGAGATGCATAATTAAGATTTTTCAAACACAAAGTATTAATTTAAAAATCAATTTCAGGTTGCTAACAAAATACCTGATGCTTTGTTTCAAGTCTCTGCTCAGTTCACAGAGGAAGGGTACTGATGCATCTGGCAGACTGCAGTGCTTTATTTCGTACCTTTGCATAAAGAAAGAGGACCTGATTTTTAAGAATTAGTTTTTTAAATGTTTCCCATTTTACTCTTAACCTCTTTGAAAACAGAAGAAAATATTGGCAGTTTTAAGGAAGAGTTGGTTTCCTAGAAAGTTGGAGGAAATTTCTGTGTTCCAAAAATCCCCAACACCCAAACAAACACAAAAATTCTCCAGATTAAGTAATATAAAATATTTTGCTTTCATTATTTTTCCCAAATAAGTAGGACTGTGTTACTCTTTGTTTATTTAGTTTATAGGAATTAACTTATTTTAATCTAGAGGAAATGGAAACATTTCTTTTCGTTACTTATTTCTAGAGACAAGAATATGAAAAGTCCTCTCTACAGGGTCAGTTCTGTACTCAGTTACGTTTGTTGAGCAGCAGAGTCACAGCTTTTGCAGCTTTCTGTTTATGATGTGATTTTTGTTTTTTTTTTCATTCTATCTGTTCTGTTTCTTCCAAGTTTTTGAGCAGAAGCCTTTGGTGTTAGAACCAATTGTTCCAGTAATTTTGCAACCGACGAAGTTATTGCACATCTCTGGTTTTGCTCTTTTTTTTTTGAGTCTGTGACTGGTGAAGGGCACCAGCGTGGTCCCGCTGGCCGCGGAGCAGGGGAGGCGCAGCGCAGGTACCCAGCCGCTCAGGAGAGGGCTTGCGTGTTTTACGTCACCTAAAAAATTGTAGTGATCCCTACCAAAGTACCCACTTTCTGATTATGCAGTGGTTATGTTGGGGTGTCGTCTGAATCTGAGTAAGGGGAGCTGTGCTCATGGTACGCCAAAGGGCGTCGTTCTGGAGCTGCAAGCCCCTGAACGCCAAGGGCTTTGAGCTGCGCGTGCGCTGCTTCCCAGCCCGCCGGTGTGGTGGGGTGCTGCGGGGAGCAGGTGCGCGTGGCCAAGCTGAGGCGCTTGGCCGTTTTCGACTTTCAACATAGTCATCTCTTGGTCTGCATAGTTCTTCCCCCTCATAATTTTCTTTTCTCTTGTCGTTTCTCTGACTGTTCTTCAGAATCCTGGTATGTTATTTAATGGACCATTTTGCTCCCTACTCTAAGGAATCTTTCTATGCTATTTTGTCATCTTCCTCTTCCATTCCCACCCCTTCCCTTTACTTTCTGCCTCCGAAGTGCTCTCGGACTCGAGCATTGCTTTAACCACTGTGTTAGGGGGAGAGGAGCAAGAAAAAGAAATGATTAAACAAGCAGCTCCCTTTCATCTCCTCTTGTCAGTCTTGGTTCCATTTTTGTGAGTATTGAGACGTCTTGCGCTGTGCTCTTGATCCTGTTTCTCAGACCTGCCCTGCACAGACGCTCTCGCTTGCCTTGGGCAGCACCAGCCTTCTCCCAGGCACTTGCATACGTAGCTTAGGTTTCGGCTTTGACAAGACCTTTTCATTTGAACAATGTATTTCAAGCCACTTTTAAATCTTTCTGTCATGTCTGAAATGAAGTGCTGAATCTCACCACCCACAGTGCTGAAGAAAACCTCACACAACTCCTCTTAACAGATTCCTCGGTTACCTCAACTTCTTATCCTCTGGCCTGGACTGCCGCTGCTTTTCTCCTTTGTTCATTCCTGCTCTGCTAAGAATGCTGCCTGGCTCATTTTTCTGACCCTGTCGACCCTTTTTAAGTCATCTCGCAGATTTTCTTTCACCTTCCATGCCTTAACTGGGATTCTGGTCTCTATTTAACACCTGTGTAGCAAACCTAGATTATCAAATGAATTTTCAGCCTTCTTCCTTAGCTCTGTGATGTAACTGGTTGACTTTTTCCAGGAATGACATGATACTTTCTTAGTTCCTAGCCATTGCATGTAGGGGAGAGAATCCAGGTAAATCTGAGTGGCTCCTGACAGATTCTCTTGTGGCTTGGTCATACAAGTGTCAATTATTAGGATTTTCTGTGAAATGCTAGACTTCCTGGCATCATGAGAAGACTGGGGATGAGCTAAGATTGTTTTTCCTTCCTTTTTCTAACGTTTGTACTTTTACTTCAATTGATTTAAGGGAAAAAAAAAAAAAATATGCCATCTCCTGGTTTAGTGTGTTCTTTCTTCATCTTTATAAATCTTCATGAAGCAAGCAAGTAATCACCCCCCTTTCTTGAAAAGCTACAGGTGAAATGTGTGAAGAAGACTTTGTCAAAGAGAGAGCTTTTTATATTCTTGAAACAATTTTTGCAGTATTAGAGCACCTCTAATTGGAGACAGAGGAGCTAATCACACCAAAATATTTGTAATTTAAATTAATGCATATTAGGTATCCACTGTTAACAGCTTATTTGGGAGGTTCGTTTTATCCATCTTCCCCACAAAATATTATTCTTAGTCAAATAATAAAAAATAAAATCATGTTTTTGCAGATTTACAGCAAGTAAAAAAAAAAAAAAAATTACTTTTGAAATTTCTAACTTACGTGTCTGAAGTTTTCCCCCTTATTTAGACAGCCAGTTAAGAGGAACCGTTCTGCAGCTGGTCTCTAGCACACGTCCCTAGGATCAGCCTGAATTACTTGCTAGAAATTCCCACCAAAGGAGCAGAGTCATCTGAACTAGAAATCGTGTCGAGAACAACTGGGATGGAAAGTAAATGCAAAACTTGACCTAAGCCTGAGTTCTCAGCACGAGAAGTGTTGTGTCTTCCAGTTTTCCTTTGTACCCTATCAAGCAGTCAGATGCTGAAGAGCTTTTGTTTAATTTTTTGGATTAGCATCTATGTTTGAGGCTGTGGGCGGTGCTCTGAAAAGAGTGTCTGTGCAAGAGAGCACTGATTTTCCTTGGGCTGGGGCGACGTTGGGCTGTACCTGCAAGTGCAAAAGGGTGTTTAAAGCACATGTAAATCCTTCGAGACAAGTTTCTTGACAAAATTGTCTGTTCCTTAGAAATGCCCAAGGTCTCTACAGAAATGTCAGTTACAGTAGGGGTGTTTAGATGTGTAATTGACACTGAATAGTGAAGGTGACTGTCAGGTTTTGTCCCTTTATTTCGAGGAAGGGTTGCAAACCTAAATGCAATGTGAATTTAATGTGTTGAGCGTGATGCGGATGTGTGTGTAACACCTAATGGCAGGCAGACATTTTACACTTTTACTGGGTGCTCCTTCTTTGTGTTTCTCTGAAGAATGACAGTTGAGTCAGAACAAATGGTAAGAGTCTGCTAGATATTATTCTGTGGTTTTTCCAAATTTGCTTTTCAGATTTTTCACATGGGTTAGTGTATTTGCTATCCTTATTTATTGCCTTCTTACTATTTTTACTAGTATGCTTAAGGGATACAAAACAGTTTTGTTGCTCTGTTCTAAAACTGAATAGTTCCATTATTTTAATTGAGAGTTTTGCCAGATTCAAAAAAAAAAAAACCCTAAATGTAAGCATCACGCTTTATTGTGGTGAGGAAAATTACTGTATTATGTTAGACAATGTGCTCTAAATTTTAGCAGAACACAATGTTGTGACTAGCAATGTAGAATAGTACTTAATAGAGGGCTTTTGCGGTGCTTGAACAGTGGACTCATTTTTAACCTTGTTGGATCCTTTCAGATCTCAGCCACAGTGGATTGGGAGACCATTATGAGAATTCCCACTGGGGACAGCAGCCCGCTTTCAGGAGTGAAGGCAACTGCAGCTGGGATAAAGTGATAATAGACAGGACTGACAAGGAAGCGTGGCCTTCCATTACCGGAGCTGAGACTGAGTCTGCCTCAGAATGTACTACAGACACTGACTCTGCCTCCAACGGTGGCTCAGAGAACAGTAGCATGGCTACAGGGAGTGCCCAAGGCAACTTCACTGGACATACAAAGAAAACTAATGGCAATAATGGCGCCAACGGAGCACTCGTCCAAAGCGCTTCTAACCAGAGTGCCCTTGGAGCTGGTGGAGCAAACGGTAACGGCAACTCGGCCAGAGTGTGGGGCGTGGCTGCGGGCTCCAGCTCTGGCCTAGCTCACTGCTCTGCCAGCGGTGGGGATGGAAAGATGGACAACATGATGGGAGATGGTAGAAGTCAGAACTGCTGGGGTGCTTCCAACTCAAATGCTGGCATTAATCTCAACCTTAACCCCAATGCCAATCCAGCTGCCTGGCCTGTACTTGGACATGAAGGAACTGTGGGAGCAGGCAACCCTTCCAGTATTTGCAGTCCGGTCAGTGCCATAGGTCAGAACATGGGCAACCAGAACGGGAACCCAACAGGCACCCTAGGTGCTTGGGGAAACTTGCTGCCGCAAGAGAGCACAGAACCACAAACGTCCACTTCTCAGAATGTGTCTTTCAGCGTACAACCTCAGAACCTTAACACTGATGGACCAAATAACACTAACCCCATGAACTCTTCACCAAACCCTATCAATGCAATGCAGACAAATGGACTGCCGAACTGGGGGATGGCTGTTGGTATGGGGGCCATCATCCCGCCCCACCTGCAAGGCCTTCCTGGTGCTAACGGAACATCAGTTTCTCAAGTCAGCGGGGGCAGTGGTGAAGGAACGGGCAGTTCAGTGTGGGGTATGTCCCCAGGTAATCCTGCCACAGGAAACAGCAATTCTGGGTTCAGTCAGGGGAATGGAGACACTGTGAACTCAGCATTAAGTGCTAAACAAAATGGATCCAGCAGTGCTGTGCAAAAGGAAGGAAACGGAGCGAGCGCCTGGGATTCGGGGCCTCCTTCTGGTCCTGGGGTACTAGCGTGGGGCAGGGGCGGTGGCAACAGCGGTGTTGGTAGTATGCATTCTGGAGCTTGGGGCCACCCCAACCGTAACACCAGTAACGGTGTGAACGGGGAATGGGGCAAGGCCCCAAACCAGCATTCCAATAGTGACATCAATGGGAAAGGATCAACAGGGTGGGATAGCTCTAGTGTTACCAGTCCAAATCCTGCCATGCAGCAGGGCAACGAACAAATGAACTCTTGGGCCAAAGCTGCAGCATCTGGCACCACAGCTAGCGAAGGAAGTAACGACAGCGGTGGGAGTCAAAATGAAGGCAGTACTGGGAGAGAGGGGGCTGGAGAGGTCAGGAGGAGAGACAAAGGGATGATAGACCAAGGGCAAGTTCAGTTGCCAAGAAATGACCTTGACCCCAGGGTCCTGTCCAATACAGGGTGGGGACAGACCCCTGTAAAGCAAAACACTGCCTGGGAATTTGAAGAGTCCCCGAGGTCTGAACGGAAGAATGACAATGGAACAGAGGCCTGGGGTTGTGCAGCTACTCAATCTTCAAACTCAGGGGGGAAGAACGATGGGTCCATCATGAACAGTACAAATACCTCTTCAGTATCTGGGTGGGTCAACTCTCCACCGGCAGCTGTTCCAACAAATACAGGTTGGGGAGACAATAACAACAAAGCACCAAATGGCCCAGGGGGGTGGGGAGAGTCAGCAAGCTCTACTACTGTTAATAATGCTGCTGCTGCCAAAAGCGGCCACGTGTGGAGTGGGACCGCGAATCAGGAGGACAAATCACCTACCTGGGGTGAACCTCAGAAACCCAAATCTCAAAACTGGGGAGATGGACAGAAATCAAATCCAAGCTGGACTTCAGGAGGTGGAGATTGGACAGATTCATCGACTGTTCCTGGACACTTGGGTGATGGGAAGAAGAATGGATCTGGATGGGATTCTGACAATAGATCAGGGTCTGGTTGGAATGATTCCACGAGGTCTGGGACCAGCGGTTGGGGAAATGGCACAAACAGCAAGGCTAATACAGGTACAAGTTGGGGGGAATCTTTAAAGCCAGGCCCCCAACAAAACTGGGCTAATAAACCCCAGGACAACAATGTGAGCAACTGGGGAGGAGCTGCTTCTGTGAAACAGACGGGGTCAGGGTGGGTTGGTGGGCCAGTGCCAGCCAAACAAAAAGAGAACTGTGAGGCAACTGGCTGGGAAGAGCCGTCTCCGCCGTCCATTCGCCGCAAGATGGAAATCGATGATGGTACCTCAGCTTGGGGCGACCCAAATTACAACAACAACAAGACTGTAAACATGTGGGATAGAAATAATCCTATAATTCAGAGCAGTACCACAACCAACACCACCACCACTAGCACCATTATCAACACCAATATGGTTGAACCTCAGCCGTCGCACCAGTCAAGTGCCCAGCCAAACCGGTCCCCGCTGCTTGGTCCAGGTATGAAAATAGTTTTCTAAGATGCTCTATACCAGTACTGATTGCTGAATGCCTGATCAGTGTGTAGATAGACATTTGGTGTTTATGTCATGGAGTAAGTTTGTTCATTTCCTCGGAAGCAGCGTTAACTTCTTGTCTGGAGAACGGGACTCGTGGAACGGGACACACAAGCTTCTGTAATCTGAGTGAACATGAGAGAGGCTTGAAACACGCCCTGGTCAGCAATGTGCCAGGTCCGTAGGTCGTTGGTCCATGTGTGTTTCCTCAGGTCTCCCACAATTACTTAACGCTTTCT
Source organism: Tetrax tetrax (assembly GCA_009806455.1). Lineage (NCBI taxonomy): Eukaryota > Metazoa > Chordata > Aves > Otidiformes > Otididae > Tetrax > Tetrax tetrax. Next base: position 220,409 of record WHYT01013659.1, on the reverse strand, counting down.
TTTAATTCAGCTATTTGAGAGCCTGGGGTCTTTTTGCTAACCTTTTTCTCTCTTATCTGTGTTCTGTTAGCATTGCTCGCTCTTTGTTCTTGTTTAGACACTGTGCATCTGTTTCTTTTCTGCAAACCGTATCTCTTGGCAACAGATGTTTTTTAACGGTTGCGCAAATCTAGGCTGTTGCTGTTTCTCTGCCTTCTGTTTATTGTCTTTTATGAAGAAATGATGCTCTTCCATAGTTCAGGTCTCGAGCACGCGCAGTATCCTGATGGACTTTTATGTGATTCTCGTAAAGCTGGATTGGTTAAAGATGTTAATATTCAGGGTGACTGAGAAAAGTGATTTTAACTTCAGCTGTGTTCCAAAGACAAGTTTTTAGGCATCTAGGAATTTTTCTAATCAAGGACGAGGTACTGTTGTAGACAAGCAGCAAGGAATAAAAATGGGAAAAAAATGAGAAAAATGCTTGGGGGGGAGGTATTAAAATAAAAGTTGCTAGCAGCTCTGGTCTATATCACGACCACAGACTTCTCAAAATAAATCTAATCTTGCACCGCTCTTTGAAATTCTTCATCTGATTTTTGTTTCCAAGTTTTTGTTTCGTCTTGGTCATGGCTAAATATTGACTTTTTAACTGTGCTTTTCTCCCAAGTGGGGTTTGTTCTACTTCTCTTATTTCCATCACTTTTCTCTTTGATGTTTTGAAATAACTCAAACTCACTGTAATGTCTGTATAAAAATAGTCTCATGTTTCCTACTCTGGTCAAATATTTTAACAGATGAGGGTATCTATTTTAATAAAATAACATGTGCTCCAGAAGAAGTTTTTAAATAGATTTGTACTTGGTCAGTCCAGTGTATGTGATCTACAATTTTAGATCTTACCTTAAACTTACTTAATCGTATTTTAAACTTTACCCATGGAACTAACAACTCAAATTTCTGAATTGTAATGGAAGTATCATGAAAGTGAGTGTTTGTTTGGTTTGGGGTGGGATTTTTTTCATTAAGTTGATTTTCGGATAGTTACATTCGTGCTTGTGAAACTGTTCATATACAGCAGTATATGTTAGTGCTATTCAAATAATCTAGCACCTTGCAGAGGAAAACTCACTGTTGTGCATCCTCCAGATTTTAAAAACTGGAGTTGACCTACCGTGATTCCTCTGGAGAGCAGATGGTAGCGAGGGAAGGCTTTCTTTGAAGTGATGTGGTTACGCAGTCAGAGCTGCTGGCTGATTTGTAACGGTGCACTCGAGGTGCCATGAGACCCGGTTAAAATGGCAGTAGTGTGCGTCTTGCAGAATGTTCATTAGAGAGATTCTAAAGCAAAACCAACTCTCAAAAATATACTTAAAACAAGCAAGAAAGAGGAGAAACTGAGTAATCATAGAATCACAGACTGGTTTGGGTGGGAAGGGCCCGTTAAAGCCCACCCAGTCCAACCCCCCTGCAAGGAACAGGGACATCTCCAACCGGATCAGTTGCTCAGTAGTGAAGACAATTTAAAATACAGTTCTGATACTGAAATTTAGATCAAGGTACTGATGGCCTAAGTTCAGTCTTTTGTTGTATGCTGCGCTTACCTCCACTTACAGTTGTGTACCTATGTGCAGACAGATACAAAGGCCATACATGGCCATATTTTGAAGGATTACCATCTAATCTGCACACAGGTGGAAGCTAGGAGCAGTCCCCTGGGCTTCTGTGTGCGATACCCATCTTTGCTTTTGACTCTGCCTGAGAGGGACTCGTCCTGGGCTTATTTTACACAGAGCAGAAATGTCATTTAAAGTGGCCCTGTTGGCTTCCCCAGTCCCAGTGCAGAAGACATTGCTAACAGTGCGTGTGGCACACCACAGCTGCAGAGCAGCATCCTCTTGTTTTTGTGGAAATGTGTGCAGTCTTAAAGCATCTACAGATCATGTCCCGTTAAGTAAGGGGCAGCTCTTCTGTGACGCAGCCATGGTCCCTGTCCCGATGGCTGTGCATTCCCAGCCCCTGCAGTCAGGGAGACATCTGTAATCCACCTCCAGATTTCATCCAACAGCGGTTCTTTTCAACGTACAGTATTTCCATGCAAAGCATGATTGTGTAGTTCAAGGCCGTGCCATAGGACCCAGCTCAAGTGCTCACCTAAAATCTTGCAACACTTGAACGAAGTACTTACCATTGGCATTTTGTCTTCTGCATGGGTCGTGATGTTCTTTGCCCATCACTTTTATCATTCCCTGTTATTCAGGGAATATCATGAGTAAGGAACCCTGGATTCTATTCTTCCCTGTATTAGTAGGGAAGTCTGGTGTAGCTGTGAGGTGGCACAGTTGTGCGTCTTGAAAGCAAAGAAGGGGATTTTAACTTTGCTGTACAGCACTGGTTAACTGTTCACAAAGGAACAGCGTTCCATTTGGGGTTTTAATTTGTACTGTGCTAGTTTAGAAATGGAGGCCAAGTTGCAGTCTTGTTACTCAAGTTGTCACTCATCCCCAGAAGCTCTCCAAATTCTTTGAATGCAGAATTTAAAAGCTATTGATGGGAAGCAGATGTTGGGACACACTTGATGAAACTGCATAATGCTCTACGGAGTTTCTTTTTCTGTTGTGGGGGGAAGAGAGAGAGAATGTGATAAACATAGCCCTTGCTGGTTACAGGAGCTTGCTCCCAGACCTCTGGTGAGCGATTTAGAAAGATGAGCAGAAAGCTAGTGGTTTGATTTAGATTCAAATTCTATCTGATTTACTTGTGCATAATTTTTACTAGCACTTTTAACACTTGCAACTTTGAATCAAGGGGAATAAGAAGTGAGAAAAGACTTTTAGAAATAGGGATGATTATAAGAGAGATTTTTGGATCCCGAACAGCACCGATCCTGCCTCCGGAGGCTGAGGAGTGGGTTTGGTGCTTCCCGGTTCCCGTTGGGTAGGCAGAGACCAGCAGGGTTCCGACCGCCTGTTCTCCAGCTGAGAAAAGAAACAACAAAAGATAACGTAGGCTTCCCGATGGAGATTTGAGGTCGAAAATTAAGATGTCTGTAGTTCCTAGAGAGCAAGGAGCTCAAGTTTTAAAAATTTGAACCAGGCCTAAGTTGTGAAAGCTTTGAACATCTCTCTGTTCCTTTATAATCCTGGGCCTGTGTCTCTGTGGCGACTTATGTGTTATTCATAGCCTGTAATTTCTGTGAAACAAAGAACGCAGGTGATGTGTTTTCCTTACTTTGAACTCTCATCAGAGCGGATGTGAAACCAGATCAGGTTTGACATGCTCGTGTGAAAACCTGCAATGCTCTTGCGGGCGCTCAGGGGCCTATCAGCCAGGTCCTGGGGGACAGCCAGGTGACACTGAGAGACCTGCCCTCTGTTTTCACACAAAGTTGATGGCGTTGCTGAAAGTCCCGTAAGAGCTTCCCTAGCGCTGAACGATGGAAGAAGGCAGGGAGCTCCACCGCGTGAGCTGGAATGCCTTTCAGAAAATGGAGACTCGAAAAGTTAAGGGTTACAGGTGGCTCGCTCTCTCTCTCTAACCCTCCCTTTTACACACCCTCACACCTCCGTCTCTCCTTTCTTTTCTACTATTAGCAGACTAACTAGAGACTATTTAGTAGGCAGGTTTTCCTACCTAATTTCTTCCTTCTTCATCTACATAAGGTTCTGATATTTTGGTTTGCCTGTATTGTAGTCATACGCTCTGGTATTTATCACAAACCAAACAACTTCAAGGAAAACAGTTCTGCCATCCAAATGGCTGTAGGGTTATTTTGAGGGAAAACAACTGCATCCTGCCACAGCTCAGTTAACATTTCACTTTCCGTGGAGGGCTTCCTGTTAGCTGTGGCCTGATGTTAATTGTGTTTTTATTTCTATAAAACAAAGCTCTGCCAATGTGTCCCTGTTTATTACTCACTATGATCTTTTTGTTTCTTGCAATTCTAACTGTTTAAAACTTCGGTACTACACCCTCACTCTCTTACCGAAGAACCCTTTAACAGAGCTCATTCTGTTGCAGAACAATGTTCATGCAGAGCTGGGTGGTTTTTTCAGGCACGGAGCTTTTTCCCAGGCAAGCCTAATGTGTATTATGTTCACAAACAAATGGTAAGTTTTCTCTGAGCAGAATTTTGAAAACGTTAGGCAGGTTCAGGTTTTGAGACCACTGTGAAGGTGTTTTCCTTCCAAACAGCTGTGTAAATGAACTTAAAAGTAGCTTCTTGCATTCACTCGACCCACTGTAGCGCTGTTTGTGAGCTGCCTGTATCCTGAGGTTTGTGGTAGTACTGGAGAGCATCATGCTGCGGAGACAAGCTGTTGGGGCTGCAAACTCTGAACTAATACTCCACTTGCATCTGTTTCAAGTATAAAGCATGCTGGGTTATTTTAAAAATTGAGGGAAAACCTTGTTTCAAAAAGAGAGTACTTTGGAGAATTCAAAGTAAATGTCTTCTTTCACCTATAGAATTTAGCATGTTTCATTGAAAACTGTCACTTTATTCACTGTTTAAAGTTTCTAAAATAGTCTTAGAGAGTCATAAAAAGACAGCACAGCGATAACAACGTTCAGACAGCAGATACTTACCACAGAGGGGAAAGCAGCTTCGTAACTGAGAAGTGCTCTGGAGTTTACATACAGGTTAATTTTTGCAGTGCACAAGTTATTTATCCAGCAGCCTTCAGGTTTTATTTACTAATTTCCTGCATTTAATTTGATCTGTTAAGATAGTTTTGAAAACCTTCAGTTGATCCATGTTTTTTGCTTTTATGTACTTGCAAGTACTATCTTTTAGTAAAGGCTGTCTCCCTGCTTTGTAATCCCGTGTTATTTACTGCTCAGCGCATTTAAAGCACTTAACTCAAAATAACTTGGACGTTACACATCTGTGGTCTTTAACCAGTGTTGTTGAATTTGTAGTAAAGAGCAACAGAACAACCAGTTCTTTGGAGTTTTTATCCTACTACCTAGCACAATGTGCCTTTTCAGTATATGAATTGTGTTGTAATTGTGTAATTGTGTTGCTGTCATAAATTGAATTACTTGGAGTTTCCGGTGTAGGTTTCCTGAACTGGGGGAGATGTCAGTATCCTGCACTCTCCCGGCTTGTGTTTGTATCCTGGTCGGTGCTTTAGAGATGTTTTGTTTTCTGTTTCATTTGCTTGCAGTTAATCTTTTTCAGATGCCAGTGTGATTGAATACAGCCAGTTGTTTGACAAGGTTGCCTCCTGTGTGGTGGGGCAGAAATTCAAGTAAAGCGTTCCTTAAATAAAGTTGGCTTAAGGATACGGGCAGAAAGCCTGGATACATCTTGTAGGGGCGGCCCCAAGGAAGTTGTCACGTTAAGCAGAGGTTCATTTATATACATATGTGTGTCTGCTGTACACACTGTAAATTAACCAGGAATTTAGGGTACGTTGATAGAGCTTAGAACACAGTATTTTTGTTTCAGAGGGAAATCAATTTAATAAAACAGGGAAATTCTGGATTGTTTCAGGAGTATGGTTTCCAACATAATGAGTCTCGCTGGTAGTGCAGGAGCTTTATTAAGCTCCGTGTTCCTGACTGTGTAGGGTTAGCTGGGATATGTTTTACGCCATACACACTTTTATCAGGAGCTGAGAGAACGGCCGTTGCTTTAAGAAATAGATAAATCTGTAACTCTGGAGCGGTGGACAGATACAAGCCCATCTCTTTGAAAGGCATTTTTTTTTCTGCTAGCCAGTGTTTGAGTATTATTGGTGAGGTATGTTGCCTGCCACTTCTAGTAACAGAAATTCTGTTGAAATTGATAAGTTCTGCAAAGGCTTGACGCTCAATTAAATAAAATACTGTTGCCTAGTTACTTTAATATATTTTGAAGGTACTCCTAAATAAACTTCTTCTGTGGTGACTTCCTTGCTATTGTCTACCTACTCTAGGTGTCAGTTCGGGTAGCAGGTGTTACGTTTCTGCCCTTTTGAAACCTTTCCGGAGTGTTTTTACAGATAGCGTTGGGGATGCTGCAGCAAAGCAGGTGTCTGGTCCTTAAATTATAAACGTTGGCTGAAAACAGAAATGACACTTTCTTGGGTAGTGCCAAAACCAGGTTGGTTTCTTAGCGGATCTGGTTCCATATTGTGAGCTGCCAGAAGTTACAGATCCGGCAGGACAGTAGTTGATGGACGTAGAAGACCTGCACCATTTAATAATATTCATCTCCAGTGAAAAGAGAACACCTTCCTGAATTAGCAGCCTGATTAACGGTGGAAGTTTTAAGTGAACTGAGTTCTGCAATATTGTTGAGATCTCAGTTGTCATGTAATAGAATATTTTTTGTGATAATTGTGGAAAAATAGATTAATATCAGTTATATGTAAAAACTTTGTTTTCTTGCCTGTTATGTATCTGTCTCTTTTGTATATTTTTTAAAAGTACCTTGAACTCATCTATGATCCAAATCTGTCTCTTTAGAAAAAAACTTTTTTAGGAGGTAATGGTCACTTTAGGTTCAATTTCCATTTTTGCTGTGTTGGTCAACGTTGCTGTTTAGGACTCAGGAGCTCTGTGGCTGTTCCTGGCACATTCAGCATCAGTGCTAAAGTCGGCGTCCTATGGATGTAAGCGCATTACAGTCAAGCCAAGCCAGACTAAGACTGTTTCTTTATAGCAGTTTACGTCTTTCAGTGAGTTAAAGTAATACTCTGTAGGAAAACAGTGACTTCTACCTGCCGTTCCCCATAATTTAACTATAGATTCTTAATTGCAGTCTCGTCTAGTTCTGCTTAAAAATCATATTTATTATAATAGAGGCTCAGTGATGAAGGGGTGCATAGGGAACACAGTCACCTACGAGTTGTAATAACAGCTTTAAGGAATGCGTACAGCGTACATAATCTGCATTGAAAGTGGTAACAAATACTGTCTTACTTGTGGCGCATGAGAAAAGAGATTTGATAATTTGTAAGTAGTCAAAAGGAATTGAAATAGCTTTAAATCTTTCAGTGAAACAAGGCCCAGCTCAGATGTGGGCCGTGGTCTCCTGAACACTCGCACTGCTGCGTGTGCTCCGCGAGCCGCGTTCGATCCGCTCACAGCCATCTGCTCCCCGGGGACCAGGTCTGGTGCTCACGTGGCAGCCCGAGTGCTCCTGGCTATGTTAACAAATGCTCTTGCTGTCTTAACAGCTGGGCATTAGTATTCAATTAAGAAAAGGACTTTTGAGACCAAATCAAAGGGATTTTTTTTATATATATATACTTAATTAGAGCCATGATGTCTTCTTAATGGTTCATGCTCTTTCCAGACAAACACTTTAAAAAAATGTCCATCTCTGAAATAGTTGGCAAAGTAAACCTTTCCTCTTGTCACTGTTCTTCTCTCCTTCCCCTTGCTTCAGCAGGCTGGGGAGAAATGCCTACTGTCCACACAAAGACCGAAGCTTCTTGGGGAGAGCCGTCATCCCCTTCTGCTGCAGTTGATAATGGCACTTCAGCGTGGGGGAAGCCCCCCAGCAGTGGTACAGGGTGGGGAGATAATCCTGCCGACTCAGCAGGGTCCTACGGAAGAACAAATGCTCCAGCTGCTGCCCCAGCACTGTGCAAACCAGGTATGAGTGCAAATGTCACTGTTTTAAGAGCTTGGGGGGGGGAAAGGCAAAGTGTGTTTGGTTCTGCCAGTATTTTTCAACAGCACTTCTGCTTTTCTGTGCGTTTCAGTCAGACACTTCATGTAGTTTTGAGAACAAAATTATTAACTGTCTCAAAACATTGATATTCCAGATATCAAATTCATACAAAAATATGAATATAGGGCATCAATCCAGTAAATTTAAAGATATTCCTTAGAGTATTTTTGTGTACTTTGAGAACAATATGGTAGAGATGCAGGAAACAGTGAAAATGCAGAAGAATGTGAACAGTACTCATCCCTGGGTGTCTAAAAGAAACCTGTGTAGGGATGAGAAGCAGCTGAGCTCAGTCAAGGTAGGAGGGATTCCAGTGGGAAGAGCAACACTTGAGAACAACTAGTCAACCTCGCTATTCAGTTAATCTGAGGGAGTGGATATCTTCTTTGCTGTTAAAACTGTTCACAGGTTCAGGATCATCCTCAGCTACTTCCTGCTTCACGATTCCTAACTCATGTTATTGATAAAAATCCTCCACCTCTGAATGCCCTGAAGGCTACAGTGCTTGTTTCAGACTTCTGTTTTAGCTGTGGAAGTCTTCAGTTCCACTCCTGCAACACACTATACTGAGAGCTAGGTAGAATGTCCAGAAAACCTAAAAAGAGGAGCGGGAGCTCTTCAGATGAGTAGTCTCAGCTTTAAATAGAGTGAACAGAATAAAACAGAACAAGGTGATGCAACCTCATCAAGTGCAAGTGTTCCTGCACCCACCTGCTCACTTCAGATTCCATTCTTCTGAGATGGGAATGAGTTTCTGACCATTAACGACATCAAAGTTTGGTTTTGTTCGTTGGAAGAATCTGGCAGCTGAAACAGTGAGGTTCATTGAAAGCAGAGTAGCAGTTGACGAGTGTGTGGTCATAGTTCTGGTTCCCTGTTCCTAGGAGGCTGGAATGACCATGACCGCAGATCCTGCTTATTCAGGAAAAAGCAAGACGTACTGTTGCTGGACTTTTTCTTCCATAAAGTATTCAGAGTACTTTTCTGTCAGCTTCAAGGAAGGCCTTCGTATCATTTAATGCCAATTAAGCTACTTGGTGAACTCCTGTCTCTCTTGAAAATAGTCAAATGTTAGCATACTGGATATGGCATAAAAGGATATTTCTGTAAAATCTACAGGAAATTGAGTAAGATTTTTCTTCGCCCTCTTTCCTTTCCCTCCAGCTTCAAAATCTATGCAAGAAGGCTGGGGCAGTGGTGGGGATGAAGTGAATCTCAGTACTAGTCAGTGGGAAGATGAAGAAGGAGATATGTGGAATAATACTGCTTCACAAGAGAGCAGCTCCTCCTGTAATTCCTGGGGGAACGCCCCGAAGAAAGGACTTCAAAAGGTAAGACAAAAATAAAGATACTCGCTGGAAAGAGTGGAGTTAGTATAAGTTTTCTAGAGTAAGCTGTCACGATTTTTCTGTTGCATTGCACCTGAACTCTTGTGTTAGACCTCTGACACCTGAACACAAACCCAGCTTGCCACTACCGTGGTTCAAGTACAGCCAGCCTGTTTCCAGGGGAGAATGGGATCTTTGACTTTAAGCATGTCAGATGCTTTGGGAGGTTTTGTTGCTCCTGCTTTTGTGTTCTCTAAGTCGTATAAGTGTCCGTGTATTCTGAAGAAGTGACAATGTATTAACAGAAACAGAAAAGCTGTTAAGGGGGCTTTCAGAAACTTTCCGTGGTGCTAGAGAGGAAACGTTCGTTTGCGATGAAGTGGTTCAACAAAAAATACCTATTTCCTATTTGTGAGGAACAAATGTAACTAAGTTGTGTATTGGTAGGAGAACAAAGCAAACTTGTATTAATGCTGCTCTCAGCCAGGAACATAGGCACTTACGGTAGGAGGTTTGCCATTGCACAAGGACCAGGCCAGGCTGTGGCTGAAAGGAGCTGGGAATGCGTTTAGCTGCTTTGTTTGTTATTCCGTTAGCCGACAGTTAGGCCAGTGATTTGATCAAGTATGGTTGTTTCTTGTACTGTCCGCAGCCCAAAACAAATCCACGCTTGTCCCTTGGTACTTTCTGGAGAACTGAAAGGAAGAGACTTCTTAAGGATTTTGTGATAGAAAAGCTGCACAGAGATCTTTTAAAGGTGTTTATCTAGATGCTCTTGTTTGTTTTTAAGAAAATACACTGAGTAACATTCTTAACTTCAAGGTTGCAAACTTGTTTTTGGGAATGTTTTTCAGGAAGTGTTGTACTGTTTCAGAAACTTCTATTTCATTATGTTTTTCTGCCAAGGATTAAAATGAAATACGTAAATTCTAAGGTGGCTTTAATTCAGTGGTTGGCAAATCAAATACTAAATAGTACACTGAACACCTATCAGCTGCAATAAAATTTGTACACTTTGTGGGGGTAGACAATCATAGTTATGTTTTCAAAGGGTTCTTCAACACTTTCTAAATTAATGTACTAATACATCTTTCAGTAGCATGTACTATTAATAAGAAAAACTTACCATGTATGTTATGTACATCTCACTGGTATGGCTATGGGAACCAGACCGTTAATGGAATCTCCCGTTTGTTTACCAAGGGCATGAAGACATCTAGCAAGCAAGATGAGGCCTGGATCATGAACCGCCTGATAAAACAGCTCACAGACATGGGCTTCCCTGTGAGTAGTGCTCATAGCTAGCACACCCGTGGCTTAGCCGTTGTAGCTTGTAAGTTCTGAGTTCCAGTGTTTCGCACTGTGGCTACAGAAAGATCTTCAGCCTCTTCAGGTCGGGAAGTAGTTCTGTTACCTGCATTTAGACATTTACTCGAATTTCAAGAGTCTACTGCAAGCTAGCAGAGCGCTTTCTGAGATTACGTGATGATATACTTTGTGCAGTGACGTTTGTAATCTTTGGAAGTTCAGGTTTTGTAACAATAGGTATTACATTGAAGTTCAGTAATAGTTCCACTCCTGTTCCCCTTTTCTAACTGAACAGGTGAAATTAGAGTACAGCTGTTTTTTTCAGAAAAAAGCGTATCATAGTGATCTTTGTTGTCTACAGAAAACTGGAAGAAATTTAAATAGAACAGTATGATTTGACCTTACAGAACTGGTGCTTACTTGACAAACTGAAACTAGCTGATGTGTTGTGGGAACTGGAAAAGCAGAAAAAGAATATGCACAGATATTATTTGTTCTGCTGAGTAAATATTAAATCCAGTATTTAAGAGATATACCTGTTTTCTGAGTTTGCTTTGAAATCGTGTAAGCATGATTACTTTTTCTCTTAACATAATCTCTGTTTTTGACAGAGAGAGCCAGCGGAAGAGGCCTTGAAGAGCAACAATATGAATCTCGATCAGGCCATGAGTAAGTATCTGTAACTAATTTTTTTTTTTTTCTTTAAAGCAACACAGGAACCACTTAGGAATCATGATTCTGAGAGTTTGATCTTACCCAGATCAATTGGATGATATTTTTTCTTGCTTTTGCTTTTGTAAGCAAGACCTACTTCTCTGAACTGTTGTTGGCAAATTCACTGTCTTTACATCGCCTTTTTCAATATATTTCCCCTTTCTGTGAAGGTGCTCTGCTGGAAAAGAAGGTGGAAATGGACAAGCGTGGAATGGGAGTGACCGACTATAATGGAATGGTCACCAAACCCCTTGGCTGCCGCCCACCACCAATCTCCAAAGAGTCTTCCATGGACCGCCCCACCTTCCTTGACAAGGTCAGTTCAGAAATGTGAATGTGATGAACTGCACAGTGTGGAAATACTGATGGTTTCCACTGGCTGTTTAGAAAGCTTTAGAGAGAAATGTGATACATAGTTACATATTGCTTTGTTCTTTTTCTTGTCTTTTTTTTAATCTTGTGGGAATTTAGTCCTTGTGAAAAGGACCAATTATTTGATTCCCACGTATAAATAAGCAGTGGTTATCCCCAGTGTTACACCTGAAAAGAAAATCTGCTAAAGAACTAGGAATGCAATGGAACTAGAAATGGGAAAAATAAAGAAACAGAGCATGGAAAGCCTTTCACTGTGTAAGAGTCCAGTCAGTGACCCTTGCTCAAATTGATGATCAAGCAGGACCAGGACCAAAATCTTAAACAATTAGGCACCTAATTCCTGTTTTAGTTTTGAGCTCCTTATGAATTTCAGTGAAAGTTCAGTACTTAAACAGGAATGAGGAGCCAAGGTATTTTTGTTCAGTCAAAGAGCAGACACGTGCAGTCATAAATAGCTTCTCCAATGAGCTTCCTTTTCTGTGATCACGTAGGACAAACTTTCCAGCACCGTTTAATGACAGAGGAGAAGGCTTCAGAAGTTCATAGTGTTCAGGATTCAAAGTGCCTAAAGAAAAGCATGTAGGGAAAAGTGCAGCCAGCTCTTCAGTAGGAAAAGAGATTTACAACCTGACAAAGTCCTACAAAGAGCCCCACCAAGTCACCTTAGAATCCCTCCCCCCCCCCAAGTTGTTATTCAGGAGTGAACAGTCGCTGGTGCCATTCTTTACTTCACAGGTTATTTGAAATGTCTGTAAAGATGGGGAGTGGTGGTTTCTGAATGCAGAAATCAATACTTTTCATAAACAGTGCTGAAACCAATTCATTTTACATAAGCTATTGACAGGTTGTGGGATAGGAATGACATCTAGTCTTGTTAACACAGACTGTATTAAAAACTTTACCAGCCCTGATTATGGTTATCTTTCCAGTCTTCCACCCTGTGCTTTCTTAACTAGAGCATTATCCTTAAAGTTACGGTTTGTGCCGTGACACGTTCCCCTGCGGTGCGCTAAGAACATTAGCGTGGAGCTGTGCTGGGACACCTGATAAATACTGACCTTTAAACGACAACTATTACTATTTCTGCTGTCATTGCCGTCGAAACAGTTTGAGTACAGTTCATCAGTAAACAAGTAAACAAGTTAATTTGATCAAACACAAATGCATCTTACATAATTCTGGGTTATTTTTATTAATAAGGAAAAATGAGCGTCTATTAAAAATTTGCTTTAGAGGGTCCTTAGATACCAAAAGTGTTTGTGATAGTTCAAATACTGCGGCAGTGCTGCGTAACCAGTGTTGTGGCAGTCTCTTCCGAAGATTATATGTTGAAAAACTGCTTTTTGGGGAATAATAACATTTGTTCTTTCTGGGCTCCCTACTTTTATCGGAACGAAGTGGTGTACATTATGTTGTTGTTCCCTAAACCAAACTAAACTGATTGTGTATTGCCTACAGTGTGGGGCTCAACCTGGCTCTTGCTTCTTTCTCTCCTCCCGCCCTCTAAATTTCATTCTTAACTATAGTAAATCCATCTGTTTACGGCAAGCTTTACTGAAGATGTTAACTGAAAGATCTCTCTCCTGACAAAGGTCACAAAATTCATGTATGCATGCCAGTTAATCTTTTCTTTTCCAGGATAGCGACATCCTGAGCAATAATATTATTGCCAGAGAGAGAGGCGCATTGTGTGCAGCACAATGCATAGTTATGGAAACACATGTTAAACACAACTATTGAGATGGGAGTACTAAAACCATTGATATTCATACAGCAAGTAAAATCTGTCAGTCCAGGCATAATCTGTCACAGTGACTTTACTCTAACAAAGGAAATAATCCCAAACCACTATTTGTAGCTATCAGAGTGTTGAGCAACTTGCTAAGTGAATTAAACAAATATAGTTTCTCCTCTGAGAATAGGTATCTTTTTTCAAAGAAATTCTTTCCAGATTTACAGCTCATGCTACTAGAGCAACTCCTTCTCCAAAACCGCTGGCCCTTTGAGGTATTTCAGAGCATGAGCCTGGAGCTGTCTCGCTTCCCGCTCTGGTCGTCCTTGGTTGGGGCACAAGCTCTCTGCACGAAGCACTGCAGCCAACGTTCCCTGTTTTACTTACCGTCGTACCAAGTCATTATCCTTTTGCTTGGCTTTGCTGAGTCCGCAATAAGTTATGTGAGGTTCCTCTTCAGGAAATTGTAAGCTGGGTTGGTGTGCTCATTACTACCACTCTCTCAGCTGATTCCCTCAGCTTCTCTGCTCACCTGAATTGAGTTTCCATGATTTTTCCCTGCATTTTCTCTGTCAGGTAAAGCCAGCACTTCTTTTTTTTAACTTTATACATTTGAGGAGAGAGGACATCCAACCCTGACGTTTTCTTCTGGACCTGTTGAATTCCCTATTCTCTCTGGATTAGTAATGATCTGTGCAAGTAAACACCTTTGAATGTTTGCTTTCACTCCTTCAGTGTTTGCTGCAGATACCTCTTTATTCTGTGTCACACTGAGTCAACCTTTGGCACTCAGTGCTTTGTTAATTGTATTATTTTTCAGGATGTTATCTTGCCCTGTAGCACCATAAAAGGAGAAAGGAGAAAATCCAGTGGCTTTGAGGAAATAAAGATCCAGCCTAGCAGTGCCCTGATACGCGATCTCAAGTTATCTTACACTGGGTGGTGAGCGTGCTGTACTTAGGTATAAGGTTTGCTTGAAGATGTTACCTGATGTCCTCTGAAGCCATCAAATTTGTAAGAAAAGCATGTAAGATTTTCCTGGAAGCATCCTAAAAAATACCAGAAATAACCCCAGAATGCTTCAAAGGACCTTTTCTTAAAGCGTAGGAGTGCCAGTCCTGAGTACGGGGACTCATTTGGTGTGTCTTCTCAGTGCACCTGCATCTGTCGAGCGTTCTGCGCTCAGAAGAAAAACGTGGTGGTTTGCTGACTGCACTGATGGCTCCGTAATTGAAAATCTTGACCCATACAGAGACCCATAATATTTTAGCACAGTCGGATGCAAGTGTTGAACTCTGAGCCGTTGTGTTGGATGTATGTGATCAAAAGCCAGGTCTGCTCTCTGAGGAGAGGTAACATCCGCCTGCCTTGGCGTTAGCTCAAGCTTCCCTTCTGTGAGGCTCCTCTTAGTTCCATGGCAGACTCATTTTCCTTCCTGCTCTTCTCTGTCTTTGGTTTCTATGCTTTCTCCCATACTGCCCGCAGAGTCATGTCTTCTTTTGATCTGATGCAGCTACCAAACTTTCTACCAAATTCTTGAGCAATAGTAGACTGTGAAATTCTCGCCTTGCAAATGAAGCCTCCTTTCCACTACTGTCTTATTCACTGGTTAGCTCTTCTTCTCTACTGTTGAGAAATCCAGGTCTGCACCTGGATTGAGTTTGATTTTGACAATCCAGATGTAGAGGATTTGTTTAATTGATTAGCCTGAGGGACAGATGTAACACAAATGTCAAAGAAAATCACTGAAGAGGAAAGGTTGGGCAGAAAAGATTATTCTTTGGGAAACAGTTATTACATAAAGAGCCGGGAAATGATGAGTCTCAGTCGTCAGCCGTACAGGTGTCGCCTGGTCTGGGCTGGAGAGGATGAGGAGTGCTTTGTGTTGACCGACTGAAATACTTTGTGAAATGAATTGATTTCAGCTCCGCGTACAGAGCACAGATTTGTGCAGCACAGTTGGCACCTTCTGATAAGTTCAAATTAAAAAAATTACTCGAGCAAAGTGAATGTGAACATGTTGTAAACTTGCTACAAAAGACGTTTGCTGCAGTTTCGAGGAACGCGCTTGTGAAGGTGGCCTTGCAGCATGAGTCTGCCTCTTCTGGAAATTAGATGCCTAAGTCTCCAGTGAGGCTTGTCCTCCACCCTCCCTGGCAGTCCCTGTTTCCACAATGAGAAAAAGTAATGTCAATGAGGCAAAACTTAAATTTGGGGGGCAGGGAGGGATTGCATTGGTCTTTCATGGTCAATAGGTCCGTTCACCTAGGAAACAACGGCATCTGAAGGAGAGGACACGCACGAAGCTTGGAATTATTTTCAGTTTAAAGGGGGAAGGGTAGAATTGTAAACACATGTATGTGATCTAAGGAGAAATCCTTGAACCTGTTACTGTCATGCAAGCCGCAGTTGTTTGTGGAGTGTGACTGATGTCCAGTAGAATGTAAAATATCTTGAGCTGAAAGGCCTTGGGGATATCATAGAAAATGTCAGTGTCCCACTCCAGATAGGCAGATAGCATGTCAAGTGTCACTTTACCTGATAGTAAAGAAACTTTTTCTTTGCATCAAAGGAGAGCTGTTGAAAATGCATTTTTCAGGATTAACTTAGAACGTAAAATTTACTGAGCGTGCTGGCTGCGTTAGAGCATTTGTTTGGGTATCTGCTTAGTGCACTGGGCTACTTTTTCAGCAAAGGAGGTCAGTTTCTCACCATCTTCTGGGGCGTTGAATTTATTGGTTGAAATAACCTAGCTCCTCACCTATTTAAAAGCCTTTCTTTGCAATGAATGCATTGCCTGACGAACACCAGCCCAGCACATGGCAAATTAAAGATTTCTCACTCTGCCTGGTTTTGGAGCTCTGTTTTGTACACAGTGTTATTTGATCACTGCTTGCCGCAGGCTTCCCAGCCATCAAAGCGCGGTTTGAGATGGAGCTCGTACCCCGCTGTCGTACCAGTTAGATACCTACCTGTTTGACTGGGGATTGTGTGCCTTGGTGTTTGCCTCCCGCGGGGGCTGCCCTCCGTGCCTCGTACCCGTGTTCAGCCGTGGCTCCTTGTGGCCTGGCTTGTCAGAGGGGGCTCTTACGCCTTGCGAAAATCTGCCTCCTCCTGGGGGACATTCAGGCAGTGTCTTCATTGCTTTCCTAGGAAGGCAACGCAGACAAAATGATCATTACTGTTTTTAAGCATTTTTGGGTTCGTTGGGTGCGTTAGAATGTAATGTTTCATAGTGGAAAATAGCAACAACTCAGTGCTGTGTGAATATTAAGAGACACTCCTGTGTCTCAATTAGGAAAGGGGATTAATGCAAAAATCTTTTTTTTTTTTTTAAGAGCAGAGCTATGATGTGGAACCAAATGCAAACTGATATCAAATAACCTGATCTGGCCTTTCCCAAAGGGTGGGATAGTGAAAGCAGTTTGTCCTATGTCTGTGCTCCGCTGCTGAGAGTTCACCAAACTAAAAGACGACTTCCCTGAAACATGCTGAGTCTCTTCCCTTTCCACCTTTCAGTCTGGTGGAGGAGAAAGGAGAAAATCTAAGGCAGGAGGCTGCATGATAGCTCTGCGATCGGTTGCTAGAATCCCTCCTTTCCTTCTGGAGAGGTGGGTGAGGGTGATTGTGCATTTGTGGATTAAGTGCGACACAGTAAAGATAAACAGGACCTTAATCCTATTTCTCTCTTTCTTCTTCTCCCTTCACTCCATACTTTTCATTCCCTGTTTTCATCATATCTTTTTTTTTTTTAAAAAAACCCCACATTTTTATTCATCCATGCCCTGTTATATTTCCATGGGACACTGGTTTTTGCGCTGTCTACCTCTGGCACCGCACACAGCTCACCCTTTCTTTCTCCAATCAGGATGGCGGCCTAGTGGAAGAGCCCACTACTTCACCATTTTTGCCTTCACCAAGCCTGAAGCTCCCCCTTTCAAACAGTGCACTCCCTAATCAGACCCTGGGCGGGATTGCCTCGGGGCTGGGCATGCAAAACTTGAATTCTTCTAGACAGGTAAGGCTGTCGGGGGAGATTCCAAGTTGAAATTCAGCTCTCTTGGACCTGGCACGTCCCCGGGGGAAAACAGGGATTTAAGCTGAAACTGCGTGCAACATCTTTGTTCACATGAGATATCAGTGGAGAAACTGCTACTGTGTAAACGTTTCACATCATAGGACATACAACAACTGCTCGGTTGTAATTAGCCTGCTAATCACACTCACCCATTGACGAGAGACTGTAGTGTTATGGATTTATACCACTGAACCCTGGTATAGCTCTGCCTTGATTGATGTGAGGTTTCTTCATTTGAGACATTGCTAATTGTCACAGACTCTTAAGGCAGAGACGTTGCTCTAATTTGTCTTTCCTGGCTGGCATAATTATTCAGTGATGAGATGGGTGAGGAGCAATGGGGGCTTTTTTATTCCTGCTCTGAGTGTCAGCACAACTCATAGCTTTGACAGGTGGTAAGAAAGAAACTGTGCTTTGAGCCCCCCTGGTCAAACAGAGCGTTACGGCAGGAGGGATGTTTTGGCCCCTGGGTAGAACATGGTGAAAGGGAAGGAAGAGGAAAGGAGAGGGCAGGGAGGATTCAGACACCACGAGACTGAGAGGTCATGAACTGCTGTTGATAATGAAAAGGTTATTTTTGCCATATAAATTGAAGTTCCAGCAAAAATAAGAAATAACAACATGGAAAAACTCTATATATCATTCTATGGAGGCTTTTATTACATATATTCTTTTACAGGTAATAATCTAATGGCAATACTTGTCTGGCACTTAGAGCCCATTAAGCATATCTTTCAGAGTGGAGACTGCACTAATGGCATGTCCCTTGTCTGTAGCTTTGTAAAATGACTCAGTATAAACACTTCCTGGCTAATTTAAGGATTGGGATGCTGTGAGTTTAGTGACTCCGTTCGCCTGTCCCTTGCTACACAAATCCAAACATTTTTGGCTAGTACTTCTCATTGTTCATCTAACCCTCTAGGGTTATGCATCCTTACAAAAGTGACCCTCAGCTTCAGCTGCCTTTTGTTCAGGCGTGTGTACAGCGTTTTGGAGGTTTGGCATGCTGGGTACGTGGCGATCTTTGCCATGCCTGCTTCTAAACCTGTCTGTTAATACAGTTGGTACGTACTGGTTTCTGTATCCGTGCCTGTCATAGTCACTGAGGGTGAAGACTGCACAGATAGGTAACTTCCAGGTTATCTGTTGAGTGATGTCTTTAAACGCCAACGTCTGTCGTCCTGCTGTAGATACCGAGTGGCAATCTGGGTATGTTTGGCAATAGCGGAGCAGCACAAGCCAGGACCATGCAACAGCCGCAGCAACCGCCAGTGCAACCTCTTAATTCATCCCAGCCTAGTCTTCGTGCTCAAGTGCCTCAGTTTCTATCCCCTCAGGTTAGACAGCACTTCCACTCTTGAGTTTTCCCTTTCCCTGGAACTCTTCGATATGCACTCTCCTTTCCAACTGCATGCTGAAATGCTCCCGAGGCTTTGCAGCTACAGCTGCCTGGCTGTGTCCGTGCTGGTTTGTTTACTACCCGGTGAGATGCTCTCCTGCATACTCTGTACCTTATCTGTGTGGGCACGTTCTCTTGTTCCTTTTTGCAAAAAGTGGTGTTTCTAGGGAGCTGAGGAGTTTGTTCTCAGCTCTTTCTCTATTAGTGGACATTTGAGTGTGATGATTTGGTTATTAAGATTTGTACAGGAGTCTCTTGTTATTTTGATAGTTCATGGTACTGCTTCTGGTACGAGTAACATTTTCCAGCTGATGTCTTGTGATTCTTACTAATGGCTTACACAGTAGCCAGTGTTAAAAGTAAACGTACAATGTCTGATACACTGCTCTCCCTTAGGTTCAAGCACAGCTTTTGCAGTTTGCAGCAAAAAACATTGGTCTCAGCCCTGCACAGTTAACCTCGCCAATTAATAATCCTCAGCATATGACGATGTTGAACCAGCTCTATCAGCTGCAGCTGGTAAGTTAAAAGAAGTGGCAAAGAAGCTCTAAATCAGAATTGAAGGCATGAGGATAAAATAAGAGGATGACTAACTGACTTTTTAAAATGAACATAACAGATCTTTAAAAACAATCAGATGCTGATTTCTTTAGTAGAGTTTCTTTTCAAAGAAACAAAATCAGTTTTTTGCCTCAGGCTTTATAAATAGTCATTTGTGGAGTAATTATCCTTTACAGCTGATCAGTGGAACTAAAAAGTCAGTTGTCTTTGTACTGGTATGAGTAACAGAATATTCTCAGGCAGCACTGATCTGTGTATTGCATGCCAGTGCAGGCAGCTGAAGGACCAACTGGGAGATTGGTGTCACAGCATAACCAGAGAGAAATCGCCTGGCTTACCTGGAGAACTTCTTCGGTTGCCTCCCTAAATAATAAAGTGCAGGCTAAATTTCCTGCCTTGGATGGAATGTATATTAGACACCTTGTGTGATAAGAACTACTTGTTTTTTAAAAGTTGTGTACTTTTGCTATATTTGCGAATTGTATATATTTGTATATAGATGTGCGCGTATGAAAATATTTAATTGTTTTTTGAACATTTTAAAAGAGATACTGCTAAGAGTAAGTCAGTGTTTGCTGGTTTAGGTTTTTAAACATAAAAATTGAGGATGATAAACTAGCTTGGTTTTTGATCTCAATGTGCTAGTCAAACTCTTTTATTAGTAAAAGTGTTTGATACTATTGCTCATTTCTGGTTGTTTCCTAGTTTTGAGAAGCACAGCATTGATCCCATGCCATGGTAATAATTGAACAGTACCCAGCTACTTGAAAAAATATCTGTACAGAGCTTCTTTGGATTTTAAATTCACATGTTTCAGAGAAACACCTTGAAAAAATTTACTGTCCAGATAACCACATTGAAATTGTAGATATTTTCTGGAATAAAGCAGCACAGCTGATTAAATACACAGTGCTGTCAGAACTCAAAATGGCCAAACCACAAATCCGATTTTATCCTATTTGTATCGTAATATAAACCTCTATTATAATTTTTGCTTTATCTTACATTTTTTTCAGGAAAAAAATGGGTTCATATATTTAAAAAACAGTTATTGCTCACAAACTTACTCATCAGGTTTTTTATTGACATGTTTGGTTAAAAAAACAATGAACACTGGACTTAAACAAGTGCATTTATAATACATTCATAAGGAGATTGTTACTTTTGCTTCATTGACTGTTTTCAGGAAACTCCGATGCTTCTCTCTTTCCTGTTTTATAATGTACCAGCAGTTCAAGCAAGCTTGTTCGGTGTATTGTGTATGTTAGGACCTCTGACCTCTCCTTTCTGTCTTGCAGGCGTACCAACGTTTACAAATCCAGCAGCAGATGTTACAGGCTCAGCGTAATGTTTCCGGACCCATGAGACAACAGGAGCAGCAAGTAGGTTTGCCTGCCAGTTCAATCTCACCGTTAGAGTTTGGTTTCGGTAGCGTGGAGAGATTGTACTACATTACAGCAAAGCAGCTAACCCGTCCCTAGAAACAATCATACGGCACGTAGCTTTCGTATTGAAAGGGACAGAGCACTAGAGTCATAAAGCTGTTTCACAGCTTTCAGTTACTGGGGGAAAGCTCTTCAACCCTTAATTCAGTCTGGTTTTATTTGTAAAGAGATCTATTGTGTTATTTCACTGTAGAGAAAGGCACAAGAAATCGAGTGTCTTTTTTTCAATTGAGCATTTATTGATTCTTTTTTCTTGCCAGGTTGCACGTACAATCAATAACATGCAGCAGCAGATCCAGCAGCACCAGCGCCAGCTGGCCCAGGCCCTGCTTATGAAGCAGCAGCCTCCCCCTCCACACCTATCTTTGCACCCCTCTGCAGGCAAATCAGCCATGGATAGCTTTTCACCCCATCCCCAGGCGCCCGGCCTTCCTGACCTGCAGACCAAAGAGCAACAGTCTTCACCGAACACCTTTGCTCCTTACCCTCTTGGTAAGTGTCCCTCACAAAAGCAGTTCCGTGTGAGAAGGACAGAGGGAGTATATTTCCATAATTCCGTGTCTAAATGTTTTGCTCCACGAAGAGATGTTTATTAAATAGTGTTGAAATGAAATGGTGGGTACTGGGGTAGCTGCTCAGGTGGGCTGTGTTTGCTCACCTACAAATACCAGAACAGAAGATTTGCGTAATTAACTATCTAGGTATGTTGCTATTTATGAACTAAATCTAAATTAACAGCATCATGTTGTAAAATACAGGAATGTTATATTGATAAACAGGAATATCATCTGGAAGTCATGCAGAGTCATCTTTCCACTCTGATCAGCGCCAGTAAGGCGTCAGTTCTGGTTAGTGTATTCCAAGAAAGATACGGAGCGGTTTGAAGGAATGCAGGAAGTGTTGTGCAGGTGATTAGATGTTTCAAAAACATGACTGCTAAGGAAAAAATGAAATCCTCTGCTCACTTCAGTCTGAAGAGAGGACTTAGACATGCAGGACTCTTCAAAAATGTAAGAGCTTCAAAGATGTTTTCTTGCATGTGGCTAATGCAAGAGTTAATGAACTTCCGTTGTATAAAAGATTTAGTTAAACATTAAGGATCGCTTGTTTACATTAGGTAAAATGGAGTACTGGAATAAATTATCTGGGAAGCTTCTGAAATCTTCTTCACCAGTCATTTTGTGGTACGTTAGGCATAGATCTGTCAAATATGATTGATGTCAAAATAATCGATCCGGCCTTCAGACAGGGTGAACAGAACAACCTTTCAGCCCTGTTTTCTGTGGCTGTTTGATGTATGCTACAGACTTCATTTATGCCATAAAGGAATTAATTTAATCTCTTTGTGACTCTCTTTATGCTGTGTACAATAGAATTGCCGTGCAGCGCTTAAGAAGGTAATTTTGACTGCTAGGGTGAGCTGTTACAGCAGGGAGCATCAGAAGGCAAAAGAATTTATGAATTGAAGGCCCGAGTCCGAGATGTTCTTATAGCTCAGCTTCCTGTGATCTGCTGACATTCAGGATTATGTATCAAAAAGGACCCAGACTGCTGTCACAGAAGCATGTCAGAATTATTGCCTAAATACAGTCTGAGTGATTTTTTTGTTCTCTGTATACAAAAATACATGCCCAAATAGTGCAATACTCGCGCTGATGAATAGCAGGTGTTTGTATGACCTTTTAGTTAGTTGCTTTGTTTGGGAGTTTTAAAATGTTAGCAAAACAAAATGGCAGACACCGTGGGGTGTGCTGGTGAAACATGAGGAGTATTTTGGCTTGGCAGTGGAATGCTGCGAATTCTTCACTGGTTTAAACGCAGTGTTCCAGTGCATTCTTCCAGAATGCCTTTTCTGAGACAAGTGAAGAGCCTGCAAGTAGAAATACTGATAGCTTTAAAATATTATCCCTACAGCTTTTTTTCCCTTTTATCAAAGTTTTAACATTTTCTGAATTTGTGTGAGTTACATTGGTGTCCCGATAAAAGCAAAAGATCTTGACAGCAGGTTGAAAATGTACATAGGAAATTACTACACATATGTATAGATGTCTCAAAATCAGTGTTTAGTAGCTCCTTTAGCTGGATTTTTAAACACATCTTTTAATTCTCCAGTATATTATGGATATCTGACCTCTTTCCCCTTAGCTGGACTGAACCCGAACATGAATGTAAATAACATGGACATTACTGGTGGTTTGTCAGTGAAGGACACTTCTCAGTCCCAGTCTCGCCTTCCTCAATGGACACACCCCAACTCAATGGATAATCTGTCTAGTGCTGCTTCTTCACTTGACCAGAACTCCAGCAAGCACGGTATGTCGCAGTTAATCTCCATGTCAGTCTGGTGTTTTGAGACTTGAGTCGTGTTGCAATTGTCATTTTTTTTTCTCATGTTGCTGTTTGTGGTGAGTACACCTTTTGTGATATTTTTAAGATGATTTCTGCAGTCACGTTCAGCAGTGCATTGAAGTTCTTGCAGCTATCACTTACTACATGCAGTGTAGGAATAGATTTTTTTTTTCATTTGCTGAATTTTGTTGCTCAGAACACAGAGTTAAAGTAAAACAAGCCATTAGTGTTGGCAAACTTGGCAAAATAAGTCCCACAAGCTTCCTCTTACTCCAGATCTGCATATCTTCAATCCAAAAAGCCTTCACATTGGCTTTTTCCCACAATTCTTCAATATCATCAGCCTTTCCCAGCCAGTCCTGTACAAAAGCCTGATGGGTTGCATAATTACCCACCCTGAGAATGAGGAGCACAAACTTCGTATTTTTCCAGAAGTGGTGGCTAATCTGTTTGAACACCTTTATTCCTAACGCCTCCAGTATCCGGAGTCGTTTATTCCTTTATTTCCTGTACCAAGTTTATTCTGTTAGAACACGGTGCTCTGTCAACTTTATTGTATCCTGGATTTTATTATGAGCAGCATGAATTATGTCTTTTACAATACTTTTTTATTCTGCAAGTTGCTGTACTGCCTACGCTAGGTTGCTGTTTGATAGTTTGTAGGAACATGAGAAAGGCCATTTCAAGTTGTTGTCAATGAATGCCAAGAGAAGGATGAGCAGGAGGCTTGCCTACAGGGATATTCCGCAGTATGCTGTCTCAGCAAATTCCTCTGTAACATCAGTGTAATGATTTGAATTACTTAGTCTCTTTTGGGCAGTAATGTAATCTGAATTTCTGTAATTTAAATGTCTAGATTATAACAACGGTGTGTGTCTCAGCTGTAATTCCTTGTAAGGCTTCAGAGGCTGTTAAGCCTTGCTTGCCATGTTTTTATTTTAATTTTCCTTTTTACGTTTGTAATACAGAAAGAAAAAAAAAACAAACAACAAAATATAGATACTGATGAGTTTCCATACCCAAAACCAGTCCCACTCCTAACCAAAGCCTTTCCATTTCATTCATTACAGGTGCTATACCTGGAGGTTTAAGTATTGGTCCTCCGGGAAAGTCCTCCCTTGATGACTCCTACGGCCGGTATGATCTGATTCAAAACAGTGAATCACCCGCCAGTCCACCCGTAGCTGTTCCTCACAGCTGGTCTCGTGCCAAAACCGATAGTGATAAAATTTCCAATGGCTCCAGCATAAACTGGCCACCAGGTAACGAAACACAAAGCATTCGTGTTAAACTGATGTCCTTAAAATGTATTGTTGGTTTTGTGTATTGAATCCTCGTGCCTTCTGATATGCAGGAGCTCTGGAGAATTACTGCTTTATATACTCTTCTTATTATCGTTGAAACAGAGTTTCATCCAGGAGTGCCGTGGAAAGGACTGCAGAATATTGATCCTGAAAATGACCCTGATGTTACTCCTGGAAGTGTTCCAACTGGGCCTACCATAAACACCACCATACAGGATGTTAATCGCTATCTTCTCAAGAGTGGAGGTAAACACAAATTACTTTCATATCTGTCGATACTTTCTTTTTCTTCCCAGAAAAGGTGACTTCATATGTTATGAATGTAGTGTATTTTTGCATGTAATCCTGATCGTATAATGCTCCTGCTTTGAACTGTCACTGAAAATCCAGAAATACTTTATTCAGATAAGGGACTAAGAAGTTTCTGGTTTCCGTGAGAATGTCAATATCTTCATATTTAGAACAGGGTATGAGATGTCATATAAACTTCTGTAATGTAATGTCATGTAAACTTCTGGTGTAATATACATTTCTGTAATGTGTAAGACTTTGTTTTGAACAAGACTACTCCCGGTAATGACCAGCCTCTCACATACACTCTGAAGTACTCAGAAGACACAATACAAACGTTCCACAGTTGTTGCTGAGGCAGCAGGCTTTTGTCGCACTAATTAATTGTAACTGTGTTAGAAGACCAGTCAGCAAAATAAATTGGAGGCATTTTATCCACAAAACCATCAAAGAAAAGAAAAAACAGGGACTCGATTAGTAAACTAGTATTTCCCAGCGCCATTTCCATTCCCTTTGTCCTGGCAGTGCTTACTCCAGAACTGAAGGGTGTTCTCTAGAACAATAAACCACTGGGGCTGTGCTACTTGGGAACTAGCTGTACTGGAAATGGACCAAGGGAGAGGTGGCATGGTTTGATTGTGACCAGTGTGCCGAAATAGACACGTTATCTGCGCTCAATCAGAGCACGCTAATATGCACAGGAATGGTATAATCAGGACCTGTCAGGATTTAAAATGTGGATTTTGTTCTAAGACTTACATCTGTGACACCTGCATAGACTGTAAATCGGAACTATCGTTGAAATGAGGTCCCAGCTCTGGGCATGTTAACTCAGGTGAAGGGATGAGACACGAGGGAAGGCAGGCAGGGGTCTTCATTGCCTTGAACGATTCTAATTGTCTGTTACCAAAAAGCAATCTTTATTTAAGCTGAAACATGAAGTCTTTGTGTGCACGAGTAATGTTGAATTAACCTTTAATGACCCTGGACGGTTTGAAGTTATAAAAAAAGCATAAAGACATAATTCAGTTGTCGTTTAGATAGGGTGCACCCAAGAAATACTCCCTTTAGGCCAAAAGTCTAGCCCTACAGAGCTGTACCTGTAAGTCAGATGGTACTTACTGTAGGTCTTTGTTCTTTATAGAAGGAAAGTATACATTAGCTGTGATGACGTGTAATCTGTCTGTGGGTTGAAGAAATAATGACCCTACTTAGAGAGGGTCAATATAGCTGATCTTTGCAGAAGAAAACATGCTTCCAAGAGCCAGAGGCTTCTGAAAAGCAGTGAGTGTTGGGTCCATGTGTGCGTCCCTTCATCATTAGCTTTTTAGCTTGTTAATAGTCTAATTTTAATGAAAAATGTCGTTACTGAATCTGTTTCTTTATGCTCGTATAACCTAGATGTTTGCTCCGGGGTAGTTCCCTGTTACTGTCCGTACTCCTCCAGACGGGCCTGGCGCTCTCATGACATGCTCCCAGGAAGAGCTGTCTTGGAATACTGCAGCTTGAGGAACACGGCTGTGTTGACAGAGCTGACCCCCGTTTAGAGGCCTAGACTGTGGCATATACCATCCTTGCCCTGTGCACTTAGGAACAGACACAACCTCAGCTTTTGGGTTGATTTTTGTTTTACCTTATTTGCTAATGAAGCTTTGCAGGGTCAGCTACTATGAGTGGAAAGTCTTAGCCACGTGGAGTCAGGGCCAGTTTCAGCTCTGTGGGCAGATGGCCCTTTGAATCTGATGCGATTCCCTCCCTCCTGCCTGGGGAATAGATTATTTCCAGAGAGGGCCTTGGTAGAGAGTTATTTTGCTTTAGACTGATGTCTGTGTTGGTGTCCTTTGGAGTGCAGTGAGTCTGGATATGGTAAAGTTTGGTTGATTGCTGTTCCAGTTGAAAATACAGCCTGTATTTTTTATTGAGCTGTAAAGGATGAGACTGCCCTGTAACTTCCTCCCTTTTACCTCAGTACAGCGCTCTTTTCCAAAGAACTCACCTATTTTTTAGTCAGTTAAAGATGTTTCAGTATCACAGTCCATCTGTGTATGTCAGGAATGATAAGTCACCTAGGATACACACTTAATTTTGAGTGTGGCTAGAGAGAGTCCTTCCAGCTCTTTTGGTCTTTATACTGAAGATAGTTTATTTTATGTTCAGTTTCTTTCATTTGCTGCCAGTAAGGAGATTGTATGTGTGCTTAGATAGCTCCTCAGATTGTAAGTGATTTACCGGGATGGTTTCAGGCTATTTCATTTATATTATCAGTTTGAGAAGAGATTGCTAAAATATATCCTTGCCTTACTGAAAGTCTGCAAAAATCTAAAGATGTTTGTGGGCCTTAGGATACAGAAGTGCTTACCTAGAGTAATTTAGGACAAATCACCCATGGTAAGAGGTTAGTTTATCATACACATCTATGCTCATCTACAGTTGCCATTGCTTAAGTCAGTTGGCAGAACACCTTTATAAATGAAGCTTGTTCCTTGAGATTAAACGCTGATTTTTTTAAGAGTCACATATCTTAAAGGAAATGCAGAATTTATCTTCTGCACAGGTGCTAGTACATTTGCTACTGTGCCAACTTTCTTTTCTACTAAAGACTTCTGCTTCACTTTATCATGCTTTCTATTACATTTCACTCCTAGACTTCAGAGACCAGGCTGGTTAAGGAAAATGCCTTGCATGGTTTGTATTTGCACATAATAGATTTGCTTATGTCACACCAGACATCATTATGCCCATCTTTCTTAGTTGCTTCTCTGCTGGTTCTGCAGGGTCATCCCCAACATCATCTCAGAATGCCACGCTGCCTTCATCGAGTGCCTGGCCGCTTAGTGCCTCCGGCTACAGTAGCTCTTTCAGCAGCATTGCATCCGCACCTAGCATTGCAGGTACGAAAAACGGCCTTTCTACTTCTGCATCCTTGTGCATTTTGAGAAAAGGCCCCGGAGAGTGCTTTCCCCGTGTGATGGTTTAGCCTGAATTGCCACACAGTTTCTCGCTCACCTCCCCCTCCCCAGTGGGATGGGGGAGAGAACTGGGAAGGAAGGAGAACTCGTGGGTTGAGATGAAGAGAATTTACTAAAATAACATGGGAAAACTACAATAATAACAGAATATAAGGATATTAAAATAAACAAAATGAACAATATATGTTTTCTCACCACCCGATGTCCCAGTGACCAATACAGCCCGTCCCGAGCAGCGATCACAGAAACAAAACCAAGCAGCCAGCAAAGGAGCAAAAGGGAGCCAGCAAGGGAGAGGGAACGATGCCAGCAAACGAGGGAGGAAGATGGATGCCAGGAAGGCAGATACCCACCCTGGCCTGCCCCCACTTACATGCTGAGCTTGACGTTCATGGCATGGAATACTCTCTTTGGCCACTTTGGGTCAATTATTCTGTGTGTCTTTCTCCCAGCTTCCTGCACCTGCAAATTAGCGAGACTTGGAAAGCAGGACGGTGTCCTTGGGCTCATTAACAACAACTTGGGTGTTTTATCAACATTCTTCACACAAAATCCAAAACATACCAGCTACTGAGAGGAAAAAATTAACTCCATCCCTGACAAAACAAGGACACCCCGTTATTGCAGTAGTGCTGCTGTAGACAGAAGCTTATTTTTTACTACTGTGTTAGGTAGGCAGCTCTCCTGGCAGCTCTTCAGTGGTGAGCATTGGATGGTATGCCTGGCATTGTGCTAAGCAAAAATGTATTTATTCCATTTGGTGCCACGTGCTGTCACTCTATGTTGGCTTCAAGATCTCTTAACGACTATTGCCATTGCAACTTTGAGGAGGAATATTGTCTAGGACCTCAGCAAAAACACCCTTACTAGACCCTTCTAGTAAGAGCTGATACAAATTTTTTGTTCAAAGTGAACCACCTTCACCTCAGGAGAAAGTTCAGTAGTACCTGAAGGAGGTACTCTGCATGGCTTTGGAGGACTTGGGTTTGGGGCTTTTCAATGTCTTTTAATAGTCCAAAGCCTGATGCTCTCTTATGTGGCCGAGCTTGTAAATGATCTAACTAATTACCCCATTCTTTTTAAAGAGCTATAAATTCTGGAGCACCTCTCTACAACTGGCTACTGAAGTACCAAATTTGCCCCATTAAGAAAATGTGTTGGGGCTGTTGCGTGGATTGTATTGGCATTTTCATATCTGATCCATGAAAAACCCCCACTTCCTCGGATGAAGGAGGATGCAACATCCACCAGCAGAGTGCAAAACAAAAAGGATTTCTTTGAAATGTTTTACTCCAATAAAAGGAAAAGAAAGGAACAGCTTGCTTTTCTTTTATCTGCCATGCATTTCTGCTTTATTTGCTTTTTGGTTTTTTGCAGTGTCATCTGATCTTTGTGTTAACCCCATGAGAATAGTGACATAGCAACATCACATCTGTGGTACTGTGCATGTGTCACGTGCTGCATCGCAGGCTGAGCTGCTCCAAGTTCTAAACCCCAGACTTTCTCCCTTTTCCCCCATCATTTTACCCTTGTTAATGTTTTCATCATCATTGTAAAGTTATTTTTTTTTGTTGCTAGTTTGTGAGAAGATGGCAGAGCGGTTGCCCTTTCACTTCAGTTGTTATGGTTCAGTATAAAACAGAGTTAAGTGATAGAGAAAAATAGAGGCAGTTTGGGGAGTGTGTGTGTGTATAGCTGAGGCTGGGATTTGGCGACTGCTAAATTTGGCTTTAGGACTAAAAAAACCGAACCTCGGTGGCTGCCTGGTGCAAAGCACCGATTGAGCGTAAGCTTAATCTGCAAATTCAAATCTGGTTTTGCAAAAATCTTGTGAATTTTTTGTTATCTTGGACTTCATCAGACCAAATATTTTCTGACTGTCTGCAGCCAGCATTCAAGCATTAAGGCAGCATGATCCCAGTGTCACTTGCTCTGGCAGAAGATGCGGTGACGTGACCATGCCAGTCAAACACGTGCTGCCGACGTTGGCAGCAGTGGGACTGCGCTGTGACAAGGGAATCAGACTCTTACTTTCACGACATATGTTGGTAGAAGGAAGAAAGGCAGGGATGTGTGAGTCTAAAGGTGAATAAAGGGTTGTTTTTTTTTTGTATCTGCAATCGGAATCAATTTTGTCTGTCGTTCTGACAGCTAAACTGCATTTGTTATTCTTGGGGTTTGTATTATTTTATAAAACTCTGGTTTGACAGCAACAGTAGTAAGAGAGTTTAAAAACTGATTAGGGAGGTAACAGACTGAACAGTAGAAAAGTTACGAAGAGTGACAGGTAAAATACTTGGAAAAAAGAGTGTCAGTTACTTAGAATATTCAGAAATAGTTTTTGTTCTTTGATCTTTGGAATTTTAATAATTATGAGGAGAACATATGGATACAGTGGTTACTTTATACTAGATAAAATGAGTTGTGTAAGAAAAAGTGGTTACGTTCTATCAAACCTGTGAGAGGGATCTTGAAGTGTTTCATTATAATTTTGATGAAATTAGATTTCAAATGTTAAGTCCATTTTCTGGTCTTTTTCATGTATCATCTTACGAGAGAGTTAAATAGGAGAATTTAAAGGGAACTGTATGTAAGAGGTGGTGTTAGACTTCTTAAACACAAAATTCTTTGAAAACATAGATAGTAGTCTAAGTAGCTTCAAAGGATGCAGGATTTCTGCCACTGGATGATACAGACTGCTGTTCATTTCTCCCCTGAAGAGCTGGAGGAGTATAGTCAATGCAGAACCTTGATGGTTGCCCATCCTCCTTGGTTTACAGGTGCTGCCAGCCCAGAATACACAAGTGTATGTTTTTCTGTTGCAGGTAAATTGTCAGACATCAAGTCCACGTGGTCCTCTGGCCCGATCTCTCACACACAAGCCTCGCTATCCCATGAACTATGGAAGGTACCCAGAAACACTACTGCTCCTACGAGACCACCTCCAGGCTTAACAAACACCAAGCCATCGTCTACGTGGGGTGCCAGTCCCCTGGGCTGGACCGGCTCTTACTCCTCTGGTACTCCTGACTTCTGTTTTTGTAACACCACACTGCCTTCTTTTTGTAATTGTTTGCTTTTATTCTGTGTTACAGCAGTGAGGCACCCCACAGTGAGGCTCCAGAAACTTGAGGTTTAATATAAGTAGCATGAGTCTCTTTTGGAGATGAAGCTCATGTCTGGTTATTTTGGTTAAGATAAGTTGTCAATGAAGATGTCAACACATCTCTCAGGTGTTCATATTAGTAATTTTTCGTAGGAATTACCAAATTATTTAACTCCAACTAGCATTTTTTTTTTCCATTTCCTTAATTTCCAAAAACATCTTTTAAACATGTTTCTTGTTTTGTGGTATGATCTGTGACTGCCTACAAGGCTTCCAGATGAGTGAATCAGCCCATGGAATTGAGCGTGGAACACATTATTGGACCAGGGCTGTGAAGCATTTAGGACCTGATGGCATCGCAGGGCCCTCTGGGAATGTTTGAGTTTTTTCATGCAGACTCTTTTTTAAAATGTTGTTTTGCTTAAATGCAAATATAAGGAACAATGGATTTGGCTATATAAATATTTGTGTTTATATATTATGTTTGCTTGTGAAGTATTGTCAGCTTCAAAAGTATTACACCTATTTTATAAAGCTGACTATTTTATTAATCTGCTTTCACTAAGTTGGGGATTAAATGTTCTTCCCTCTTCTGCCATTTATTTTGTATCACTTTTCTTCACCAAAACCCCACCTGGTGGGCAGATACTGCTGGTGCCAGGGTCCTCTCTGGAGTCATGCATGTGACCACAGAAGTACTGCGGTTTCTCAAATGCCACTCATAAATACCAAGCTGGTACAGTTTCTCATTGTAAAACACCAGCCTGGAGTTGGGAAAGCAGGTTTTGTTGGTTATGTCCTTGTATCTTTAATCAGAACGTTGTCAGTGCAGAAATATCTGCTTTGAGTAAGTCATACACATTAATCTATCACTGGCAAGACAGCAGAATGCTGCAGAGCTATAAAAATCTTTAATAGCAAGCAGCAGCCTGAGCTTGGACATCTGAATTGCTTTTAAAATGTGTCTTCCAGATTCATTCTCAAGTAACCTGAAGACACAGTTTGCTGCGGTGTCGTACCTGCATCCGCCAGTTTTCTAATAGTTATTGTGGGAACGTGAGAAACACCACCGATCTTTTAAACGTAACAAAAGCAGGCTTTCATTCAGCACCCTTTCATTCCGAAGAGCACAATAAATCAGGATGTGAGGGAACTGCTGTAGGATTTGTTTTCAGTAGCAGTAACGCTTGCTAGTATGCTGTGATTCCAGATAAGCTTTCTTCTTGTAATATGCTCTCCACACCACGATAAAATGTTTTCTTGTGGAATTTGTGTTGTAGGTTCTGCATGGAGTACTGACAGCTCAGGGAGAACAAGCAGCTGGCTGGTTCTTCGAAACCTCACACCCCAGGTAAATAGAACTGTACATGAATTGTTACGAAGAGAGACGTGTCGCTTTTAAGAGATGATAAGAACAAAATCTGTCAGCCTTGGTCATTTGCTTGATTTGAAGGGAACACAATTATTCTGTATTTATTACGAGTGTCTGTCTTCTACAGGGAATTTGTTAAGTTTTCAAAGTGTTGTCAAATGAAGTATGAACTTTCAAGACTGTAATGAGTCATTCAGTGTGCACCATTTATGTACGTCTATTGGAGGTGAATGATATTTTAAAGCAGATAGATGTAACATCTGCTTTTCCTGTGGGATTATTTTTTTTGTTCTTCTCCCAAGTCTGTCACATCCTGTAGTCCTCCACGTAGCGTCATTCACAAGGAAGAACATAAGCCACAAAGCCTACAATGTAGACATCCAAAATAATCTTGGGGAAAATTTAGTTATATTTGTGAAGAATGTGTTTTTCCATTGACTTATTTCTGGACTTCTGTGGACTTCTAATGATAAATATAATTCGTGTCACCTAAATTGGGAAATTTCTTGCACTGGGCTGAGAGAAGTCTTAAAAAGACGGGATGTCTCACTCAATGAAGACAGCGATAAGTCTATAAATTCTTCTTATGGAAGAAAACCTTTTTTTTTTTCTTTCACCTGTACTTATTCTTTAGCTTTTAAAACTTGTTTAACAAACATTTGAAGTAAAATCACAAAAATATAGATAACCTTTCCCCCCCTTCCCTCTTACCAGATCGATGGTTCCACACTGCGGACACTGTGTTTGCAGCATGGCCCTCTGATAACATTCCACTTGAACCTGACGCAAGGGAATGCCGTGGTCCGATACAGTTCCAAGGAAGAAGCAGCCAAGGCGCAGAAGTCTCTGCATATGTACGTTTCTGCTCTCTCTGTCCTTTTTTATGAAGGCAGTTTTATCTCAGAAACTATTTTCTTAGGCATTTATTTGCTAGACTTGGAACTACTTAGCATTTAGTTTAATCAGATTCTAGAAATTACCTATTGAGAGAGAGAAAAAATAATTGGGGGCTAGATACTCACATACTACTGAATAACAACTGCCATCAATAATGTGCTCAGGATGGATTTGTCACCGGTAGGACTGCAAAGAATTTGTGAGATGTGATAAGCATTCCAAGGGAAGCTCCGAGAGAGCGTGAGGTTTTAGCTTAGTGAGCAACAGAAAGGACAAAACAATGATAAATAAAGAATGTGTTCGTGGTGGTCATCTTTTTTAAAGGAGTTATGAAAGAAATGAAAAGAAATGTATGACAATAAAATGTGCTTTTTAGGTATTTTAAAATCCATAGCGCTAATGGGCATACTGTGCAAGAGCTGAGAACTTGGGTGATAAAATCAGTGATAACAGGGAGGATTAAGAATATAGAGGCTGATGTTTCAAAAGAATACTTAAGTGCTTAGAGTTGGAAGACAATTTTCTGTATCAACAGGTTATAGCGTGAGTATAATTAACACTGCTGATCATAGTGGAAACGTCGTTTGGAGTTAGCTGTACTCTGGCCTGATCACCCTCACTGTATTTGGAGATCTAGGAGCACTGGTTACTCCGTATGTAAAGTGGCAACTACTTCCCCATTATGAACCAAATTAGCAGAAATTGTAGTAATAATAATTATATTAATGACTGTGTTGCTTTTTGTAACTGGCGACCATTCCTTGATTAAATATTACGAAGCAGTATTCAGAACAATTGGAGATGAAAAACTGACCCATCTTAGTTACATCACTGTAGATGTGGGCATCAGGTAAAAGAAATAATGCCAAAAGCAAAATGTGAGTTTAGATAAGTGATTATTTTCAATATGTACACGGCAGTGTCCTTACGTTATCGGTGATCTGGAGGGCCTCTGTTTGAGTTGGTTTTTTAATGGGTTGTGGCACAGCTGTAGTTGTGCTGCTGGCAGGGACAGGACAGACCTGTCTGAATGAAGGGGTTGAGCTGTGTCTGTGTTTGGCTTGCTGGCAGGGCGACAGCGGTAAAATACAATGGGGGTTGTGGCAGCCAACAGGCAGTGTTGGAGTTCCAGGAGACAGCAGCCACTGTCTGTCTCACAAATAAGTGTTTACATGGAGCTGATCACTGGAGAATAGATCACAGAGCCAACAGATCCCATCTGATTTGGTACGAGAACAGCTCACTCCCGCGCTCCATCTCGGGGTGGGAGTAGGGGGGGCATTGCTGTGGTAAATCAGGAGCAGCAGTGATTAATACTTTTTGAAAATAAATTTAAAATATTATAAAGACTGTATAGTTTTAAAAGATTGCATTGGCATCTCTTTGCTTACGTATTTAGGAAACATAGACATTCGTAAGATGTGATTTTCTGCAAGGAGCATTTGCACAAACCCGGCTTGTTCACAGCTTCCAAACCAAGGGCTGCGGTGGGGCGGTGAGGGGGAGCAGCCATGGCAAACACATTTTTGTTCAAACGAAGGCGTAATCGTTAATGTCAGCGGTACCGTTGCTGTGCAGTGGTGAGACCCAGCTAATACACAGCACCTGGAGGTTTAGGAGGTTTTGACTCTTGTCAAACATATGAAAGGAAATTAATTTCAAACATTAAAGCAAAGTGAAGTTTCAGGAAAGGTGAGGAGGGGGAAAGACAAAACCTTCAGCGTCACAGGTTAGTGGTGGTTTGCGTTGAAGTACAAATCAGTTTTCAGAGTTCAGACGTTGAAAACCTGTTGCAGGATTTAAATACTATAATATATTCTGGGATGGCAAATGAAAGTGAAGAGAATAGTTTTTGAAAATGTATTATAATAAATGTGTCATTAT
Organism: Tetrax tetrax; assembly: GCA_009806455.1. NCBI lineage: Eukaryota > Metazoa > Chordata > Aves > Otidiformes > Otididae > Tetrax > Tetrax tetrax. Next base: position 185,652 of record WHYT01013659.1, on the reverse strand, counting down.
TGGCATTATTTGTTACTGGTAATGCCAATACGCTTGTATCTTCGTGCCTAAAGAGAGCACGGCCTCCCGTGATGCGTGCTAATGAACCGAGGTGGTCTCCAGACGCGTGGCTTTGTGTGTTTGCCTGTGGGTGTAGAAAGGTAAATAGCGAACAGGACAGAGAAGTCTTTTTAAAGAACTGGGATTGCTAAAAGCAAGCAGATGTGGCATAAATCTTCATCTCAAATTCAACTTTGGAGAAAATGGATTTGTATCCCTCTTGGGTATTTCTGAAAGTGCCTTTCAACCCCGTGTTTCATGTCACTGCACCTTGTGTTTGTGTCCCCAGGTGTGTCCTGGGAAACACTACCATCCTGGCCGAGTTTGCTGGCGAAGAGGAAGTCAACCGCTTCTTAGCGCAAGGCCAGCCACTGCCACCCACCTCCAGCTGGCAGTCCAACACTGGAACCAACCAGACCCGCCTGGGCTCCTCCAGCAGCTCGCACGGCTTGGTGCGCAGCGACGCTGGCCACTGGAACGCTCCCTGCCTGGGGGGCAAGGGCAGCAGCGACCTGCTGTGGGGCGGGGTGCCTCAGTACTCCAGCAGCCTTTGGGGGCCCCCGAGCACCGACGACGGCAGAGTTATCGGAAGCCCGACACCTTTGAATACTCTTCTTCCGGGTGATCTTCTCAGTGGGGAGTCCATCTAGGAAACAAGAGAAACAAAATGGAAATAACAATCATCAGCACTAAAGGAAAAATAACAATTGTAACCCTTTCCAGTCCCGGGCTTGATGAAGAATCCAGCTTTAACAGCTCAGACTGGCAGCCCTTTTTAGTACCTCTGTCCGATATCGAATACGAAACTGCGGAAGCCCTTGTGAACTGTTCAGGAAACAGTATGGGCTCCTTTGGTCAGTGTCACGTGCTAATGACAGGTTTTCTTTTGTTCATGGCTTTTTGTTTTATGTTGTCTTTTTATGTTTGTATGGTGATTTTCAAAACAAAGTATAAAGCTGCTTAGAATAGGTCTATCATGAAGGGCACTTTTCAGAATTTGGGCTGGAAAGGGTTATTTTATCAACTGGGGGGGGAAGGGGAAAATGAAAGCCTATTTAAAATGAGCCTGTGACTATTATGCACATTACCAGAGGCGGACCCAGGAATCAGAAGGGGTGAAGTGTGATATTTGCCATCGGTACAGAAAAGTCATGGATCGGGATGGTAACTAGCGACTGTACAGGTTGAGGGGGGAGGGAGGGCAGGATTGGGGTATCTCTGTGTCCACTACTCCCATGGATCTGCCTATGCACATTATCCTTGTTTCATTACTTTTTCATGTCATTTTTTAAATCCCAAAAATACAAAAAGTTAAAAAAAAAAAAAAAAAAAAAAAAAAAAAAAAAAAAAAAAAAAA
>WHYT01013659.1:173292-183911 GCA_009806455.1 Tetrax tetrax | reverse complement strand
TGAATTTTTTTTATTATTTTTTTTTTTTTTTTTTTTTTTTTTTTTTTTTTTTTTTTTTTTGTTTTGTTTTGGTTTTTTTTTGGAAGATTAGCTTTTTAATGGTTTTATCAGATTTAAAGGGTCCTGCAAGATTGCGAATTAACAAAAGCTGGTTTTATAGAGGATCATGAACTATGCACAAACTGGGTTCAAGACGTGTTTTTTTTCTCACGTTTTAGTAGTGTATTTAGCTGAATAATCTTTCCTCAGAGTAATTGCATCTCATTGCCATTACACGCCTCCTACATATATATTTTATATATATCCACACACACCTTATATAAAATATGTATGTGTGTATGTGCGTGTTTACGTACAATTTTCCATGCTGAAGTTTAGCATTGAGTTGTAGAAAAACTCCTGATATTCTAAAATTGGGAATGAAAATTTCTGTTTAAGGGTTTGGGGGGAGGGGGTGGTGTTTTGGGGCTTTTTTTTTTTTTTTTTTTTTTTTTTGCCTTTCGTTTTGGATTAAAGATGTCTGTAACTCTGAGATTTAAAAAAAAAACAAAAAAAAACAATTGTGGCTTTTAATGTTTATTCTCCTCATAGAATGTGATTGTTGAAGAACATGCACCGAAAGTTGCTTTCAAGAGTACGAAGATTCTTTGAAACTTAATAAACTGCAGTTTTTTCTTGGCTGTTCAAATAATGTCTTTTTTCTTTTACGCAGGGGATACTAAAAAAAAAACCAAACAAGTTAAATGTGTTAAGATGTTTCATGGAAGAAGTTTAACTCTTTCAGTATTAATGACAATTAAGTGTGCAGCCAGGCAAGTCGCTCCCGTACGCGTAGTTGCTTGTTGGTGCTGGCTTTCGCATGAGCTTGTGTCGTGAACGCTTTGCATATCGCACCCAAGAGTGCGGCGTAAAGAGCAGTCATCACTTTTTGGTTAGAACTGCATTTTTCTGATTTATTCACCTCTTTAGTAACGCAGTAGGTTAACTGTCAACACTTTGAATACTGGGAGGCCGAAGGCTCCTCTAGCTCTACCGTTCCGTCCCCCCGTAGCCTCCCGTTGTCTGGGCCTGGATGTCTCGAGCTCTGAATTGCCAGTTCCACTGCACTTTTTGAGGTGGGCAAATAGCCCCTAATAGAGTAGAAAGGCAAATCACAGAAGTTTGGTGGAGGGACCCAGACTTTTTCCACCTCCCTTGTCTGAAGACGAGCTTACGTTCTCCTCCTGCCTCCGTCGAAGAGTTCTGTACCTCTTGCTGACGCTGGGCTGCTGTGTACGGACAGCGTGATTTACAGCAGGCCGGGCCCCAGGTCTCCAGCGGTTCCGAGTTTGTTCAGTAAAACTCATTCCGCTAATTGATTTCAGAATGAAAAAACCTCAGGTGAAGAACTGGGTTAGTAAGAAAGCCATTCAGGGCCCCGAGCAGCTCTGCCGGCGCTGGGATTCCCAGCTGCTCTGCCGTAAACGGAACGTTTAATGTGAAAGGCCCGTGGGATGGGGGACCCCAATCCACTCTGGAGAGTTTGCAGTTTGCTGGCAGGTATGATACAGTTAAAATTATCCAATCTGGATTTGGGGGTACCTTCTGTTACCTAGAAAGCTAAAATATCCTGTCTAAGCCTGTTCTGCTAATTTTTTATAGGTAACACCCCGAATCTGCACAGCTGTTGCCAGTTGTTTTTTTCCTGTGGACTGCTTCCCCTCCCATCTCCATTTTTTTTCTCTTCTAGGAGTTTGTAATGAAACTCTTAGAAGAGAGCTGCCGTCTCTTTTCCTTGCTTGGTTTTTTGGCTTGGTATGTATTTTTTTTCCTTAGCAAGGAGGGCTTTCAGTGTCAGCGTCCCTGGCTTTTGTTAGCCTACATCGAAGTCCATTATGGAATGGGATGTTTTAGCTAACAAGAGCTTTTGTCTTTCCTAAGGTTGGCAGAGATGGCTTTTTGTAAATCAAATGCACTCTTAAAATTTAGTATCCATCCTGGTATATTAAAAGAAATCTCGCTTCTGGCCAAAATCAATCTTTTGATGTTTGTGTAGCTCTTTTTATTTGCAGTGTCATACTCTTTTCCTGCTTTAATGCTACCTGGTATTTCTGAAATTGTAAAGATAGCTCCTGATGATAAGGACTCTCCTTATGGCTGCGGAATCTTTACTACAAAACATTTTTAACAATTTGTGTTTCTCTGTATATTGCATTTATTATGTCCTCCACAGCACTTTCACTGCATGGCTCCCCTGTCTTTAGGCCAAGAGAATTTCTCTTCCCTAAGTCGTCTGAAACTGTCAAACTTCTTAGTTACTTGTCTAGTTTGTGAGTGGCCCTGGCAGAGCAGATCGTTTTGCTATTCTGCTCCAAAAATATATTATTGTTCTTGGTAATTCAGTATATGACTCTGTATGTGAAGGAGCTTTTTCATTAAAAATGTACATGGATATCTGTGTATGTTAAGAGTTCTGGAGTTGGCAGAGTCTGGAAATGGAATTGAAAACCCTTTAGGGTTTGGGTTGTGGCAGGTGGAGCACACCTGCGATACCAGATCAAAGCCTGACTGGAAGGATCATCTCCTGACGCCGTGGATGAACTGCTGCTGAACGTCTGCGAGAGTCCGCGCGCTGTACAAATGGCAGGTGTACCGCGTGGCTGTGTCAATGCTGAATGTACAATCTCTGCTCAAGTCCTGCGTGGCCAGCTTCAGGGAAGGGGAGTTCCAAAAAATCTGGTACTGAGGTCAAACAAACTGTATGTGAACGGTACGGGTGCCTGGTGTACCCCGCTTTCCCTGCCAAACCCCAAGGTAAACGGCAGCTCCGTCAATGTCTGGAAATGTCTGTGGTGCGCCGTGTTCTCTTCAGCAGGAATTCGAAGGAGGCCATGGGCCCGTCCAAGGACTGCACAGGACGATTTTAGCTCCATGCAGGTCTCTTGGACTGTTTCGCCCAGGTCCTTGCGTTGCTTCGAAGGCGGCAACGTACCCATGAAACCTTAACGTCTGTGGGAGCAGCCTAACTCTTGTCCTCTCACATTCCCCCCCTCATTCCCGAGGGGTCTCTTCCAGAAATACACCTGTGCTCTTGGAATTCGGGAGAGGCACCTCCAGCACTCATCCACACTGTAGCTTTCCTGAGGGAGGACGGACGACTAAGGTGCCCATGTTCTAGTGGGGTCTAGGTGTCTTCCTCCAGCAGATGCACCCCGTCTCTCAGGTTAACTATCGCTTGCTGCAAGTTGCCAGACTCCATCCTCTAACGGCCAGTCCAGCCTGTGCACAGACAGTCCAGTTGACCATTTTAACGCCCTCGTGCTCCCACCCTTCTCTTCTGCCTAATGAACAGCGTTTCGTTAGCAGTGAATATGACACTTTGTCCTGCGTGTGCCCCCACGTTTGTTTTTCACTGTCAGATGCATTGGAAATGAGTTGCTTGTAAATCTTCTCTGATGAAAACGTGGTCCCAGTGCAGTCATGATTTCAGGGTTATTAAAATGTTATAAAACACAATAAGCTGCAAGATTCATTTGCTTTCAATAACTATTATTAGCAGTAAAGGTGGCTTGCCTTGACCTAGCTGTGAGGCTGCTGATGATGAGAAATCCCCTCGCTTCTGCTGGCTGCCTGTGATCTGTCCCGAGGTAATGGAACAGTTTATTGGTTTTAATGTTCATTTTGTTCAGGGGAGGAAACTTGATAATATTCAAAACTGTGGCAGATTCCTCTCATTTCTCTGTACTTTTCTTTCTGCGCTCCTTTGCCTACTTACCTTAATTTATTCTTAACTGACACTGAAAAAATATATTCAAGCAGACTAAAAACTGTTGGAAATGAGCAGATTATTTCCATTTTTTGCAGTGGGTCACATTGTTTTGGCTAGAGCATTCATGTTTTACTGTCTGTACTCCACAGGAGCAGGAAAAATCAGCTTTGTCATTATTTTATCTGATTTCAAGCGGGACCCACTTTTTCTGCCTTGGTACATGTCCGTCCCCTTCCCAACCCTTCTCTCCCTACAGATGACAAAAAAACTTCTGATGAAGGCAGAGGAGGTGTTAATTCTGCAGGTAAAGAACTGCAGGTTCTACCAGGGTGAAGCATACAGGTATCTGGTGTGTGTATATGCTCAGAAATAGAATTCGTGTGCTCAGAGATTCAGCACAAGCCTGTAATATCTGAAATACAGGGGGAGCAGACATTGGTCCCCGTAGCTAAGCAGCCCATTTCTCTTTTTTTCTGGGGATGATTGCACACTCAGAAGTATGATTGTAGAAAGAATGGTCCTTGGCAAATCCCTCTGATCACCTTGTGATGCTTTAATTGCTGAGTCATTTCCATAACGCTTCCAGGATGGGGAGAGCTGCGCTTTCCCAACATTTAAGTGTGCAGCAACAGACAGGATGAAACGGCAAACTGGGGAGGGGGGCGAGCGATGGGGCTAAAGGGAAGTGTACAAGGATTGAGTTCATTGTAAGCAAGTTTCATTTCTGAAATAGCTAGAAATTGCTCAAATTAAAAAAAAAACAAAAAACAAAAAACAAAACCAACCCACAACCCAGCACCACACAAAACCCAACCCAAACTGGTTTTCCCTGATAGCTCTGGCTCAGTGATGGTTCTCCTTACAGCAACCCTATGTAAACATGAGCCTGTAGTAAGGTGGGTCTAAAGCTGTGTCCCACCCGCTGAATCAGTCCAATATCCTTTATTTCTTGCTCCTCAGCATGGTTGCTGCATGTTTTGGTGCTGTCTCCCTGAACTGCTTTTTAAGCTTTTGCTGCCTGTTGGTTTGTGAATTCCAGGCCGCACAGTAACCTGGATGGGAGTGTAGCTGGAAGCAATTTCAAAATCATTCCCCAAGGGCACTTCAGCATCTTGGAAAAATACTTTTTCCTGGAGCTTTTCCGAAACCGCTGCAAGACATGAAGTTGAGCAACTGGGACCGGCAAAGCGAACCAGGGACTCCAGCCCAGCATGGGGCCTCGGGCTCCGCTTGGCGTTGCTTTCAAGCACAGACCATTAGAGACTAAAATTGGGGTTGGTGCAGAATAAAGCTTAATACTTTGTCAGCAGCAGAATCCTGTTTGTTCGTCACTTAATAGAGATGAAGCACAGAGTGCTGAAACATCATAATAAGAAATTCAAGACATGGTTAGTTTTGCTTGTGTCCCTAGATGGAGGGCAGGAGGAAGAGAGAAGGAAAGAGAAATTATCTAAAAATAATAAGATCCAGTACATAGGTGAGAGATTGTGTTGTCTTCTGGTACAAACACCTCCAAGTAAAGATAGTGACCTTTACCACCTTGTAGTTCAAACATGGATTTTTTTTGTCTGTTTTATAGAATCTAGGTATTCTCAGACATTGGGGATTTGCCACTGTGGGCACCATCTCCAGCTGAGAAGAAAAGGAAACTTTTCTGAAGCGAGCCTAGAGGGAAAGGGTTGGAGAATTCTCCTTTCCCACTTGGACCTTCAACATGGCTAGGAGGCCACACATCACGTTTTCCAAATGGGGTTGTTCTTGGTGTTCAATAGAGTGAGTTTAAATTGCAGTATTCCACCTGGCATAACAAGTGATTGATGCATTCTTAAAAATGCTTTGTTGTTTTCATAGTCAGTGTTAGGACAACGGAATCATCAGTTTTGTCTCTGACTTCTGTACTGTACAGGGCCTGAGAGAGAAGAAATACCAAGATCGAGGATTTACCCAGACTTTTACTGTGCCTCATGGCAGAGGCCAGAAGTTCACGGTCTGCAAAACAAGGAAACCTCTTAGCATCTTTCCTGAAGGCTGCCTGGATACTTGGCGTTGGAAAGCAGCAGGGCACAAACTCAGGTGTTCACAAACTGGTTTAGGCTCCTAAATGGAGGCTTTTGATTTTGAAAAGTGTTTGTATCAAGCAGAGTTCTGCGTGCTGGTCTGCTGTTGGTTGAGCTGTCAATTAACAGGCAAAGTACTGTAAATCCTCTTTGCAAACGCCCCACGTCCCGCAGCGTGCAGATCCCTGAACGCTCACAATCTGTTCTATCTGGGAAACAAATCGGTGGAGCAGGGCGGTGGGTATCTGGGTGCAAGCGAGCGCTGGGGGCCTGAAAGAGTTCATAGGCAGCTTAGAGAAGTGGAGGCTCCGTCTGGGGGAACATTACATTGGCCTTCCAGTGCCCAAAGGGGGCTATGGGAAAGATGGGGAGAGACTGTTCAGCAGGGCCTGGTGTGACAGGACGAGGGGTCATGGTTTTTAAATGGAAGGAGGTGGATTCAGACTGGACATAAGGAAGAATTTTTTTTTTTACCCTGAGGGTGGTGGAGCCCTGTCCCAGGTTGCCCAGAGAGGTGGTGGATGCCCCATCCCTGGAAACATTCCAGGCCAGGTTGGCCGGGGCTCTGAGCAACCTGATCTGGTTGGAGATGTCCCTGCTCCTGGCAGGGGGGTTGGACTGGGTGGGCTTTAACAGTCCCTGCCCACCCAAACCCCTCCGTGACTCTGTGAATATTTATGCTTCCCAGCCGTGGCAGACTGGCATTGTTCTCCCACACACTCAGCCCCACACGCTGAAGCTTCTCCTCGGAGAAAGCCGGACACCCGTGTCCCTAGATGGGGGGGACGATAAAGCTGCAACCACAGCTGCAGCCTTGCGGGAGTCAGGCGAGGAAGCCCCTTCTCCTTTCCTAGACCCTCCCGGGCTGTAATTCCCGGTTTTGCCCACGAGATGGTGACAGGGAACTGCTCTGGGCCCGCGCCGGGCGGGGGGCGCGGCTCCGGCTCCAGTCTCCGGTCCCGGCGGACCCCGGCCCCGGGCAGGGCTGTTCGCGGGGCTCATGGGGTCTGTGCGTGGGTTCGGCCCGTGGGGTGCGCGGGCGGGTGCCCAAAAGTGGCTTGAATTGATCCACGAATGTACAAAAGTGCCTCGCTTGGCAGCCATTTCGGGTGAGGTTGGTGGCGTACAGGGAGCGCAAGTGGCGTTTGCGAGGGGCCGCGCTGCGCCGAACCGGCGTCATCGAGCGGGGCCAGCAGGCACCCTGCCCCTGTTTGTAGAGTCACGGAGGGGTTTGGGTGGGCAGGGACCGTTAAAGCCCACCCAGCCCAACCCCCCTGCCAGGAGCAGGGACATCTCCAACCCGATCAGGTTGCTCACAGCCCCGGCCAACCTGGCCTGGAATGTTTCCAGGGATGGGGCATCCACCGCCTCTCTGGGCAACCTGGGGCACTGCTCCACCACCCTCAGTGTAAAAAATTTCTCCCTTACATCGAATCCACCTTCTTCCATTTTAAAACAATTCCCTCTCATCCTGTCACAACGGGCCCTGCTGAAGAGATTTCAGATTTCAGTCTCGGTTACCAGACTGAAGCCCAGGGGTGGGTGCAGCCCCTCGCAGCGGCCCCGCTGCCGGACGCCTGGCAGAGCCCCGGCGCGGCCCGTGCGGCGTGAGGGTGGCAGGTTTGCTCCTTCCAGAGCATTTAGCACGGCGGCTTGTTTTTCCCGGTGCTTGAGCCTTGCTTAGCGAAAAGCCCTGAAGACAAATACTGCTAATTATATCCCCAACGAGTAAGTGCCACTTTTCGTTTTAAAATGTTTTGCTTTCCTGTTCGGTGTCCTTGGTCGAAGTGTTTGTACCACAGCTTTACATCAATCACAGCCTGAGCAAACGGAGGCCGCCAGCACCAATTAGGCACATCCCGGCCTCGCAGCTGATGCCCCCGCCACGGGCCAGCACGGCTGTCGCTGTCACTGGTGCGCAGCTCTCGCGGGCGGCATCTTGATTCCCCCTGATTGTTTGTGTACACAAATTAAGCGGGAGCATCTCGCAGCGGTGGTTTGACGGGATGCGCTATCTGATGTGGAACAGAACAGGAGGGATCACACGGAGCGCGTCTCCGGGGAGTGACATGGGCGAACGCGGGGACAGGGCTGGCGGCTGCTCTGGAGGCGAGTCTGGGGTAAAATGGTCTGACTGGGGGAAGTGGGGGCAGAGGGAAGGGAAATAGAAGAGTTACAATGGAAGGACATTCAAGATCTTGCTGACATTTGAGGGATGTAAAGAGCAGCTGTTGGATCTGCAGGTGGACGGGTCAAGCTCACTGCAATGCTTTTTTTCAGAAAAGCAGCACCAGAGACCTCAGCACCCGTCAGGGCAGCACTGAGAAGTGGTGGGTGTCCCGGCACAGGCCTCGCTGCTTCCGAGGGGCTAGGATTTACAGAGCAGCCCTGGGACGGGAGAGCGGCCTGCCCTCACCCTGCAGGGGCAGGGACCTCCTTCTTGTCCCACTGTCACGCTCAGCAGAACATCTCCCTTCCCTGGTACCGGGGCCCCTCTACACATGAACCTGACAGCCCATCTATGAAAAACCAACCCAAACTTAAACCACAGCTAATTAACTAAGAGGAGCAGTGCCATGAAACCTCTCCGGTCCCAGAGATGGGATTGGGAGAGGGAACGCTGCTGCTGCCTGGGATCCCATCCCAGGACAGCGGTGTCATATTGTCATGCCTGTGTGCAGGTCCTTGGTTTTTCCCCAGATCCTGTTCCCTGGGGTGTTACTGCAGCCTCGAGCACAGCAGCCATTCCGCCCCGGCAGGCCCTGGTTTCCCCTCGGCCATGTTCACAGGGATCGTCCCCTCTACGCGCTGGATCTCCAGAGAGCTGCCCTGGAGGCGAGACCCCCTTTATCTGCTCCTCCCCTGGCCTGCAGGGACCCCAGCCTGCAAATCCCAGGGTTACAGTTGACTTCTCTGTCCCTGCAGCTCTGTTAGGGACAACCGAACACCTCAGGGCAGCACTGAGCCGGAGGGATCCAGGGTGGATGTTTCCATGGGTCCTGCTCTCCCCAGGCTTTCCCCTGAGGCCCCAGCACAAAGCGTCTGCCCCAGCTGCCCTCTCCTCCTGGGAGGGGAAGCAGAAGGAGGGCAGATTTTGCTCCTCTCATTGGGAGTGTGCCTGTGGGATGTTTGCAGGGACGGCTCTGTGTGCACAGCTCGGTCTGTCACACGCTGCGTCTGCGCTCCCCAGCCTTCCCCTGACTCGGCTTCCCTCGCTGCGGATACGCCGTGTTCAGGAGCTGTGACTGGTGTCTGGGAAAGAAAAGCCGCTTCACTTGTTGCTGCCTGTGGAAAGAAAAGGAGCTGCAGGTGTTTTGTTCTTCACCACATCGGGTTGCACAGACATGGGTTCCAACCCAGCTCCAGCCCTGAGCAGGGCGTCACCGCCCCTGCATCACACCGACCCTGCGAGCGCCCTTAGCTGCGCTCTTCTGCTGCGCACAGATTGCACACCCACATCTCGGGCCGTGGGGCACAGGACCTGCCTGTTTTGAACCTCACTCGCCACATTTGCAGTGGGGTGGCTTCTCGCCCTGCTCTGGGGCAGGAGAAGCTCGAGCTCCAGCGCACCCCCAGAAGCTGGGGTAGGGCTGACACCACCTCAGAGGACAATGCTGTGTCCCTCACAGGTTGCTCCTCTGGGACAGGAACCAGGAGCTCCTTCCACCCTGTTTTATTTGTATTTTTTTTTATTACAGCTTTTCTACAACCTTTCTGCAGCGACACACGGTGCCTTGTGGGCTGGCATGGGCCAAGGCTCCTGGCTGCTCCCCCTTGCCCAGCATCCTGCTCAGAGCCGTGGGGAGATGATGCCTAAAATGCTTGTTCTGCCACCATCCCTGCATGGCAAATGCTTGCTAATCCCAGCTTCCACACCATGGCCTTGCGTGCCCAAAGCTCTCTAACCCCAACATCCAAGTGAGACAGCTGTACGTAACCCCAGCCCCTGTGCCAGGATTTCATGTGAGTGTTGTAAAAAAAAAAACCCCAAACTGCAATGCCACAGGGTAGGGGGGTTTGCAGGTGAGGGGCAGAAGGGCTGGGGAGCACTGCCCTCCATCCCAACAGCATCCTTGCCCACTGCCCCTCCCCAAGCGTGGCTGGGGGGAGCGGGGCTGCGGGTGGCCTGAGATGGGGGGACGGGGAGGGGGTTGGTTGTATGACGCAGGCAGGCGTTGGGCATGTGGCATGTGCTGCGGAGTGAGGTCCTCCAATGGCTCTGCTCATTGCTGGAGCATAGGACTGCAGGGGCACCTGGAGGTGGGTCCTTTCCAGGGGGTTCCTGCACCTCCAGCATCTCGGTCTGCAGCTTCGGCACCTCCAGCATCTTGGACTTCAATTCCAGCATCGCGGTCTTTGCATCTTCTGCAGCTCCAGCATCTTGGTCAGCATCTCTGCATCAGCAGCTGCTGAACCTCGCAGGTCTTGGGCTGGGAGCAGGGGTCCTGAAGCACCCAGGGTTGTTGTTCTGCCCGGGAAGCCAATGGTGGGGCATGCGGGGCGACGGGGGGGAGGCCTCGCACCATGACATTTTTTGGTGGCATCCCACCAGCCTGAGCCTGGGCGCTGGGACACCCCAGACATGAGGAGCTGTCCATACCATGGATCAAAACACTGAGGATGCACTGCATGGGAGGCGGCTGGCAGGCAGCCTTGCTCATCCCAGCTTCTTCATTTTACCCCACAAAGAGGCTTTTTTTTTCTGCTTTTAGCATAATACTGTAAACCAAAAGCCTGCTGCTCCTGATTCTAGCATAACCCTCCTCTAAAACAACAACAACCCCCCCCCCCCCCCCCCCCCCCCCCCCCCCCCC
>WHYT01013659.1:85550-143201 GCA_009806455.1 Tetrax tetrax | reverse complement strand
CGGGGGGGGGGGGGGGGGGCAGGCAGGGACCCCGCGAACAGCATGTACTAAACAACCCGGTAACAAAATCTAGTCTGCCTGTAAACAAATGTCTTGCTGAGGACTGAAGGGATTTAGCGCAGCTGTTCTCCAGCCTGGAGGAGTCTCTACAGCATCTCTTACCTCACCCTGCCCGGGGTCATTCGCTGGAGAGAAAAGCTTGCCTCTCGTATGGCCTCTGACACAGCTGTTCCTCAGGTGAGGTGAGGTGACGCTCTACGCAGCGCTCCGGGGTCGTCAGCAGCTGAGCGTGTGAGGCCGGGGTGCCAGAGCTGTGTCTGACCCGGGTGAGGCCGGGGCGCCAGAGCTGTGTCTGACCCGGGTGAGGCCGGGGCGCCAGAGCTGTGTCTGACCCGGGTGAGGCCGGGGTGCCAGAGCTGTGTCTGACCCGGGTGAGGCCGGGGCGCCAGAGCTGTGTCTGACCCGGGTGAGGCCGGGGCGCCAGAGCTGTGCTCTGCAGCCCTGAGGGGCCGTGCCGGAGCAGGGGGCCAGCCTGGCCCCTTCCCTGGCAGCCTGCAGCGGTGACGGTGGGCTCGGTGCCCAGCTCTGCCCGGCTCTGCCCACCGCAGTGGCATCGAGGAGCGAAGCCCAGCCCCAGCACCTCTCTAGACCCAAGCCTACGGCTTCGTATGAGCGCGGATCCACTGTGAAGGCCAAGGAAGCTGGGGGCCGCTCAGCTGATGGGGTGATGCAAGGTACATGGAGCAGCCGGTCTCCCCCACACTGCTCCGAGTGGGACTGAGCCCCCTCCATGGGGGCTGCAGCCGCAGAGGCGATGGGCAGGTGGGCTGGGGTGGGGAGGGTGCTGTGACCAGCCCCATGTCCCATCCTTCCATTCACCCCAGCCACTGCAGATAAATCAGGGTGGGCAGCGGTGCGAGGCACTCGGCTCTGTGGCTCGTGCTGCTGTAGGTGTGAAAGCCCCAAATCAAGGCTGGTCTTGCTGTCGTGGGCTCGGGGTGCAGGCAGTGGGACTGGGAGCAGACGGAGGAGCCAATAGACTGTTGGGGCTGAACATGAAGGAGGGATGACGATAAACGATACGAGGTGTGGCAGCGTTCACTGGGCAGGGCTCACTGCTGTCAGCTGGGGATGCTTGGACACACATCTCCCTTTGATACACGTCCCAGCATGCAAGGCAAGGCATTTCCAGGAGAAAAAGGGCAGAGTTAGGTAAGAACATCCCTGAAGTACAAGGTAGGGGCCTGCCACCATCCAAGAAAACTAAATGTGAGGTGAGGAGAGGAGCTACGCTGAAGCATGGCGCCTCCCAGGGTGAAGGGCTCTGGGGAGCCGGGGGTGGGGATGCAGCAGCGTCAGAAGGGAGATGGGGCCTTCAGCCGGTCCCCGGCACTTGCACGTGGCTGGCTGCAGCAGGGGCTGATGCTGGCAGGAGATGCCCGAGACCCCGGACTCGGGAGATGGGAGCAGAGAGGGGGGTTCCACGGGCACCTCGCCAGCCGGCCATGGGGCCAGACTGATCCCCCCACCCATCCAGGGTGCTCCTGCAGCTCGGGCCGGGGCCGTGGCCCCTCTCTCCCAGGCTGTCAGTGGGGCTGCAGGGACGCCGCAGCCGTCGTCACGTCTCATCTCACATCCCGAGCAGCCGCTCCTGTCCGCGAGCAGCGCTGGCAGCCGTGCCTCCCCTGACCCGTGTCCTAATGCCAGCCGCGCTCTGCATCACGCCCCGCTGCAAAGGCAGGCAGACGTGACGCTCTCGCCCTGAAAACCAACTGCCTTGTTTTTTTTTTTCTTTTCTGAGTGCATGAAAATGTCATGTTGTAAACATCCCGCAGTGATGCCGCCTGCCCGCGGGAGCTGCCTGTCACTGCCCATGAGAGCCGGTTCCCCGCTGTCTGCGTGGCGTTGACTCCTTGGGCTTTCGTGCCACGGTCCTCTGCTCCTTCCCCAGTGACCCCTTGTCATTAAATAACAAATAAACCTCTACATCACAGCGGGAAAGCGGCCTCATGTTGTCCCACATCTGAGCTAAGTTTTGCTGCGGCCACGTTTAAGGTCAAACTTCTGCGTCCTTCCCAGGGTGTGTGCTAGGACAGGTCTGGCAGAAAGCAAGGGTGGGGGGAAAAAAAAAGGAAAAGAAGTTTTCATTAATTTCACAAGGGAGCTTGATGTTCCCTTGGCATGTGCCAGGTCCCACAGTGTGGGCTGCGTGTCCCCTGCCCTGGTGTCCTGCACGCTGCAGGACCGGTGACAGCTCCTTGGCTGCAATCATCAGCTGCTGGGTCTCAGCATTTTGGTCCGGTTTCTCCCAAACTTCCTGCCCCTTTTGGGGCCCTGCTCCCCACGCACCGTCCCTGCTCCCCACGCACCGTCCCTGCTCCCCACGCACGTCGTCCCCGCTCCCTGTGCACGGTCCCCGCTCGCCGACGCCAGCGTCACCCTAAGAGCTCCTGACAACACTGCTTGGGCAGCCACCGTCTCGCTCTGCAGACGACGCTGGGGGCTCCGCGGCCTGTCAGGACGCCTCATTTTTAAAACATATTTTCTGTCAGCGAGCATCAGCTGCAGCCATCCCTGCTCAGCCCACAGGCACTGTCCCACTGTGCTCCTGCGCGCCCAGCTCCGTGTTGCTCTCCAAATGTCTGGGATCCACCCAAGCCTTGGGCTCTCCTGGTTTCCCCAAGTTGTTTGTATTTCGAAGGAAGCAAACCGGTGTCCGGTCAGCTGTGAAATGGCACCTTCGCTGCGGCTGGACTCTGCGGTGGTGGGGCTCTGCCCTGCCCCAAGGGCCGCTCTCGCTGGGGCTCTGGTTTGCGGAACACCCCAGCCGCCTGTAAACCAGTGTCGAAGAGGGCAATCTCCTCTCGCTGTGGTTAACGGAGTGGTCCCTGCGTGAGCAGAGGCACTGGGGACAGAGACCGCTGGCTAAGCCAGGAGTAGCGATGCTTGGGTAATAAAAGACGAAAAACCCAAAAGCGCATTTACAAGGGGAGTGGAGGGCAGGGGACACTGCACCAGCCGACCCGGGGGTCCGGTGTGGAAAGAGGGGGCCCGGGGCTGCGAGCCGCGGTGTCTCCTGGCATCAGAGCCACTCCCCAGCACCGAGCAGAGCTCTGCAGCCTCGTGGGGGGCTCCGGAGCCGGGACCGGCATGTGCGGTGCTGCCGTCAGCCTCTGGCAGCAGCGTGAGGCAGAGCCGAGCTGGCAGCGGTGAGACGCCCTGAGCAGCTGCTTCGTGCTCAAATCAGGTCTCGTTTTTATTAAGGGCAGTGTGACTCCAGTGGCACTGGGAGGGGGTGCTGATGTAGCACCAGGGTCTGGAGACATCTTCGCGTCTCCCAAACGGGCCCGTGCTCGCCCCGTGGGTCAGGCAGGACCTCCCGCAGCAGCCGGCCACCTTCATTTTCCGTGTGCAGCGACCTGTGTGTGTGCTCATGTGCCTCCCTCCTCTCCCTTCCAGCAGCGTTCGAAACAATCGTCCGTGTTTACCCAGTGCTGATGGATGTGGCTTGTCGTGCTGATGCTGGCCAAGTTCCTTCTCCTTTCACAGCAGGGACGTGGGAAGGAAAAAAAGTCCCAGCTGTCAATCACAGCTCCGTCCCCCGCCCCCGTTGAGCGCTGCAGGGCAGGGAGTGCTCCCAAAAACCTCTGCAAGGGCAGCTGCAAGGAGAAGAGAAGTGAGGTGGGGTGGGTTTTTTTTTTAGGCAAGGTAAACTGAGTCAGGGAAGGCAGAGCACTGCTGCGTGTGCCTTGGGGACCCTCATGTCTGCAGCAGCGCTGCGGCATCCCGTGCTGCGTGACAGCGTGGGCCTTTGCCCTTCTCAGAGGAGCAAGTACCTGGGAGGGACCAAAACGCTTGGGCTACACTGGAAAGCTTTCTTCAAGTGGTGAGACTGGGGCCAGACTTGCCTGAGCCCAGGGACAGAGGATGTTTGGCTGCTGTAAGCCAAGAGGCAGCTGTGTTCATTTAACCAGCCCTTGCTCTGCACCCCACTGCAGGGCATGGCGGGAGAGGGTAAAGGTGGGCTCCTGACGGTGGGCGAGGAGGGACGATGCAGTGACGGTAATGTCTGTCCTGCGCTGGTCCCCTGGGCCTGATCCACACCAGTGCCAGCTCCGGTGGGGAAGCCTGCCCCAGCTCTGAGAGGCGAGCGCCAGGAAATGGGGGCTGCGGGGCAGAAAGCCGGTCTGTACAGGCAGGGGAAGGCTTTTCTTGGGATGGGTGAGGAGAAGAAGCCCCATGAGCACGCAGGCAGAGATGCCTCGTGGTTTCATTTCCAAAAGCCCTGCAGCCTCTGCCGTCCCTGCCTGCCCATCGCAAGGAGAGCAGCCACCCAGTTCACTCCCATAACCTCCCAGTTCCCAGGGCAACATGCTGTGGCTGCTGGAGTCCTGGAGGTGGGCAGGCAGCGTTCCACCGCGCTCACCAGGTCTGACGCAGCGCTGGAACGGCCTGAGTCCTGCCTTTGGCTACGGAAGCAGGGACTGAGGCAGTTTCAAGCCAGCTTGAGGCATGTCCCCACCGCCACCAATGTCCCTGGGCCCGCCAGAGTCACTCAGAGGGACGGGCTCAGCCCAGCCCGGTTTGAGAGAGGAGCCATCCAGACTGAGCCCTTCCTTCAGGGATGCTGTTCCTTGTTGCTCTGTCACGTCTGCGAAACGTGAAGGCAGTGCTGTGGAGCGTAAATGACACGTTCTGGCAGCTGACATCTCCAGGAAGAGCTCAGCATGAAGACAGAATCACCCTACGGTGAGCTGATGTTCCCGAGCTGCGGTCATACGGAGCCTGGGATGCTCGCGATGCCCAAACAGAGGAAAACAAAGGCGAGGGTTTGTCCTAGATCTGTACGGCGAGCACCAGCGGTGCGGGGCGACCTGACACGGCCAGCTGTGTTTGGCATTTCTCCAGCCCTGGATCTGCTGCCGCCATGTCACGCTGCAGCCGGCACCGTACCTGCACGCGGTGTCGGGGGGCACGGCTGCGTGGTGGGCGTGGGACACCTGCCCCTCCCCGCGGGTGGGCTCAGGTAAAGGGTCTTTTAGGGCTGTGTTCACACGAGTGAGGGGAGTAGTGTTTGCACTCGCACGGCCATGTTTGTGCACATCATTTGGGAAAAAACAGTGTTTGCAAAGCCACGGCGCTGCTGAGATGGCTGCGGAGACGTCCTCCCGCCAGCTTCTGGCCACCTCTACCTCCTACCTGCTCCACCCTGCCTTGTTTAAAGGCCGTTCCCCTCCTGGTTTATGTGTGGGGGGCTTTGTAAAGCTCAGTGTGAAGACACGGCCTCTGTCCTCGCCCGTCCCAGCTGAGGTGGCTCAAGATGTAGGACTAGGGGACCGCTCTGCCCAGGCAGGGACACTGCTCCGGGGCTGCCGGTGCTTTGCTGTGTGAGCCCTTGGGAGTTCGGAAGGAGTTCAGAGCCCTCCTGGCAAAGAGGGGTGCAGGACGTTAGGAAAAGTACTCACTTTTTCGGAGGGTTCAGCCCTGCAGCAGCCTGGCTGAGGATAGGGGGACACGGAAGCCAAACAAGCTCCTGGCACTTGCTCCAGGGCTGAAAACTCTTTTTTGGGCAGCATTTTGCATGGAGATGCAAACCGCAGACTGCTGAAATTTATGAGTTTGCCCTCCCTGGGCCAGGAGACCAAAACTGGTGGGATGAAGGCAGCAGCTCTGCTCTCCGCTCTGCCATCACCCGCCATGTTCACCCTCACCAGGTCACTGTTCGCAAGCGTCTCCTCCAGCGAGCACGGGCCCCAGCAGCATCTCCCGTCACCACGGGGGCTGCCGGCAGCTTTGGTGAGGCCGGTGGCTGAGTCGGAGCCTCCAGGCCCTGCCTGCTCCATCCCCACCCGGCCCTGCCCGCCCCGGGATCGCCACACTCTCCTGGCTCTCCCAGGGAAGGCTGGGTTGTGTGTCCAGGCATCACTCCAGGTCCCCACAGTCCTTGAACTGGTTTCTCGGGCTCCTTGAACTGGTTTCTTAACCCAACGGTTCCTCCCGCAGCCAGGACTGCTGTTTGAGTCGAGATAGTTGCATCTCCCGGCCCATCTCCACGGGGGGCCCTGGGTCAGCTGCGGGCACCGCCAGGTCCCCCGCACACCAGGAAGCCGCGGCAGCTTTCCAAGAGCCCTGTGCTGTGTTACCCACTGACCTACTTCTCACCCACCCTCCCGGCCCCTTGCTCACCCGTGGGGTCCAGCACTGTCCCAAGGACGCTGTTTCAGTTCCACAGCCCAGCATCGTCCCGCAGGTCTAACGCGGGCCCACGGACGCCTTTCCCCCCCAGCCCACAGCGAGGGTGAGCTCAGAGGGCGAAGCAATGCCACCATGGAACAGCATTGCAGCCCTCCAGCCTGAACACATTTGTTCTTCTGCTTTAGGAGGCAAAGGGCCAGCGCTGCCGGCGGCACGCTTGCTGGGTCCGCTCCCCACGGCTCTCCCAGCAGCAGTGCGTCCCATGGGGTTTGGCCCATGGTTCAGTGGGGTCTGGGGCATCAGCATGGTGTCACTTCTCCAGGTCCCTCAGGGAAAGGGCTTGGAGACGTGGCTGCCGAGCCTCCTGCTATGGGAGGTCGTGCAGGACACTTGGGCTGTGCCTGGGGGGTGGGATGCTCCGGCTCCAGCTCCAGCATCCCGCAGCTCTGCACCAGCCCTGGCAGCAGCACCAGCCACCACTGGGCAAGATCCTGCCTCATCCCAGAGGGGAGGAAGGCTGCCGGCGAGATTTGCTGTCTCTCCCTCTTCTCAGTTCTTCGCAGCTCCTCTCAGCGGCATCAAGGGCTCCAGGGAGTGGCGGGCAGAGAAGGGGCTTATTCCTCTCTGCGGCACAGTGGAGCGTTAAATGTCTTCAGAGAATTACTCATTGCAGCTGCTGCAGGCTGGCCGGCACCGGGGAGCTCTGCACGGCCCAGGCCCTTTGCTCCAGGGAGGAGGAGGATGGTGCAAACTGGAGCTGGAGCTCCCGGCCCGCTCCTGCACTCCTCAGGTGCTGAGGGTCCCGCAGCGGGGCGGTGGGACGGGGCTGGCCGGGGTGATGTCCCTGCCAGCGCCGGGCAGCTGCCCGTGCTCCAGCCCTCCCAGGGGAGAGCTCACACCATCCTGTCCCACTTCTTTCTTGTCAAGTTCTTGGGAAGGACAATCAACGAGCCGGGGCTGTGGCTGCCCGGAGCGGGCTCGGGGCACCAGGGTGATGCAACGTGTCCTGGTCACTCTCCAGAAATGAAGCGGGAGGCACGCAGGCAGCTCCTGGGCGAGGTTGCTGCAGAGGGCTGGTGAAGTGAGCTGATGGAGAGACGGGGCACGAAGGACGCTGAGTTTTACCACAGGCGGCCGCGGCTGGTACCCACCCGGGACGGTTGGTGATGCTCCTGTGAGGAGCAGCGTCGTGTTTTCCGTTCCCATCTTCCCACGGTGCTGCCATCTCCCCTTCCCTGCTGGAGTCCCGCACGCAATTAAACTGAAATCTTTCATCCCACCCCACGGCAGCTCGTGGGCTGACTCCGAGTGGGGCCGTAGCAGGAGGTAGAATGTTTTTTTTTTCGCTTCGGCGGGATTTCTCCCGGTAGTTTCAGGGATTTTCTCCCACAGGGATGAACCGTCTCGGGCCCCGCGTGTCCGTGGGCTGCGGGCACCCTCTACTGGGGGCTTCTGCCGGGACTCGCCGTGCTGCAGCCGCCCCAATGTCAGCGCCCCGGCCACCCCGCGCGCTGCCCCACTCGTGGGTTCCCCCCCAGCCCTTTGCTCCCGGTAAGTGGGGGTGGCGGGGGCTGCGCGGGGTCCCCCTGCATTCGCCCTCCAACGACCGGTTGGGGGTTTCCGGCGCAGAACGCGCGCAGGGGTGCGTAAAGCGGGGGTTTGGGGGGAAGAGCTGGCGGCTGGGTAGGGGCAGGATGATCTCTGGTAACACATCAGCGCCTTTTCCCTCTCCTCTTTTCCCTTTTTTTTTTCAAAAAAAAAAAAAAAAAAAAGCAAACAACAATTTAAAACACGACCATGGGCTGTGAGGCAGGGCAGGCTCACAGCAGCGTCCCAACCCCAGGCTGCCTGGGGGATTTGGGAGCCAGGACACCCCTCAGGCTGCCCATCCTGGGGGGAAGTTGCCCCGTTCCCATCACCCCACGGCAGCAAGGGAAGGCTCTGTCAAAACCGAGAAAAGCCTGAGGTTCATTTATTTGCTTTATTAGGCCAGGAGCAGCGTGGGGGAAGTCGACTCTGCCTCCCCTCACTGTCCTCGAGGACTTTTCTGGCCTGTGAAGCGGGCCAGCGTTAGCCCCCGTTTCTGCAGCCCCCACGTGCACGGGGGAAAGTGCTGGATCAGACCTGGCAGCAGCCACAAAACCAGGGTCCCTGCTCCCCATGGCTGCCCGCTGCCACCTGAGGGACCAAGGCTTATGGCATCACGTGGGATGAATTCAGGAGTGGTCATAGGGGAGGAAATAAAAGAAAAAGCAGCAGCTAGAAAATCCCAGCATCCAAACTCCTTGCACCTGCATGAGCCAGCAAAATAAAACAAGTTCTCTCTTCTCCTTCCCCCCAAAAAAGAGAGAATGCAATTTTTTTTATTTTTTTTTTTTTAAGAACCTGAATTGTGCTGGATGTTCATGATTTTTGAAAGAGAGACAAAACCCAACCCTTCGGGTTTAGGATTCTTCTCTCCTGGATGCATTAAGCAGCCCCCGCCGCGGGGAGCAGCTTTCCCGGTTGCTGCACAGTGTGCCAGCATCGCAGGAGCCTCCAAAATTGTCAGTGCCACAGAGGCTGGGAGCGCCACAGGGTACTTGGGTACAGGATCTACGGGCTCCTTGGCAAGTGGGATTTGCAGATGAGAAAGGACAAGGGGGTCTCACACCTGGAGAGCAGAGAGCCCCTCAGCTTTGCGAGGGGCAGGGAAGGCAGGCAGGGGAGGCAGGTGGAAAAGGGCAGGTGCAATTTCTTCCAGGAATTTTGCTTTGTCTCCCCGCCCCCCCCACCAAAATCCACCAAAAAAACCCCTAAAACCAAAATACACAGTTCAACCAAATTAATGCTTCATGAAGGGGAGCTGCATGGCAGAGCAGCCCCTTCCTGCACTGTTATCACCAGCTCTGCTCAAACAAGGCCTGGGCCTCTCGGTTTCAGTTGCCATTTCAATAGAAGAGAATTGGCCAGGAAAGGCAGCTGTCCCACCACCTCCCCGGGCACAGCCCGGAACAGCCACAGCCACCTTCTTGTATGACATCTTTTCAAGGACTTCTGTATTCAGTAACATCCCAGCAGCATAAGCCAGTCTGTTATAATTACGCACTGGCATTAAAAATATTGGCCACGTATTAAAACTTGAAGTAAGTCAAGCAGCCACCTGCTCTTGCTGCCAGATCTCCATGACCGCAGTTAAAGATTCTCGTTTCAGAAACTTTGCAGCTTGGACAAAATCTGAGAGACCAACCATAAATGGATGTTTGAGCCACTGCTCCAACTCCACGGGTTAAAAAAAAAAAACAACCACAGCCTGACATCTATTGGGTCCTGTTTTAAAAATAGCTAAAAGCTTTGTCTACTGCCACTAATAATTAAAAAAAAAAAAAATTCTTAATTCCCCAGCTGTGACTGTCTCAGCCCCCAGCCAAGGCGAAGGTGTCAGCGGTGGGGCAGCAGAGGAACCCCTCTCCAGGCCGTACGGCTCGCTCACCCCAGCAGCAGGCAGTACCAGACCTGTACACCCAGCACGCTTATTCCTGAATGAGAGCAAATTCTTGTACCTTGAGATTGTTAAATCTCCCCCAACCCTAGCAGCAGCTGCATCCACCAAACCGAAACACAGAGCCACGCAGCTGAACGCCATCCCCTCCCCAGGCCCACGCTGCACCCCGGGAACAGACGGCTCTCACCAGGCCAGGCCTGCAGAGCTGTGATGGGAAAAACAGGAGTGAGGGGCAGTTCTGCTGCTCAGGGAGCTGTCCTGCACTAAGAGCACCCAGGCTTTCCCAGGAGAGGACCTGTGCAGCCTAGGGATACAGTCACCTGTTTATTCTGTCAGAAAGCCCACGCAGGGCCACTCAGTGAAAAGAAGTAAGCACATGGAAAAGCAAAGTTACTGCATTTGCTAGTTCAGGTGGCCAGATACATTTCAGCCTGCACAGGGCCAGTGAGACATTTATCTGTACCCACGCCATGCTGACCCTGCCAGTGCAAGCCTTTTAGAGAACACACGTAACACGCTGCACAAGGGACGCTGCTGCAGTCGGCTGAACTGAGGCTGAAGCTCCCTTTCTAACTGTGACACAAGAGTGCAGTCATCCTATAATCCATAAAAACAACCATTTTCTTTTTAGGTTTACCTGAAAACTTTTTCAGCACAGTATTTTGTTCCTTTTGCTATTCACAGACTAGTAAAAAAACCTGTGTACTTGTACTGCGGGGAGGATATTTTGTTATGTGACAGGCAAGTGCCCCGTAGAGGCTGTTTTCTGTCTGAAACCACATTCCTCATTCCTTGTACCTGCTGGGGTTCCCCCTCCCCAACAGACAGCTTGGCTGAAACTTCTCCACAGAGGCAGAGCTGAAGCACCTCCTGCGTCCCCCGTAACAGCATCACCACAGAGCAGCTCTGGCAGACGTGAATCCAGCACATAACCTGGAAGCTTTGCATGGGCTGGATGAAAGAAAGAGGCTGACCCTTTGTTTCCAAACAGTTCACATTTATTGATAACGATAAAAAAATCTTTTAAAGACTATCTGTATTTTATTACCAAGAATGAGGTATTATGTATACAAAACATTTACAGAATTTGATATGCAGTTCATGAGTACAGACAGGAAAGTGCAGAAGGACACTGATAACAGAAAAAAAGCCAAGAGAAGAGTCACTGGCTGAGAGAAGGAAGAGCAGTAATACCACACAAAGAAAGACCAGGGTATGGGAAATTAATTAGTTACACTGCAGTGATCAAGTCATATTGCCACAGCACTTTGCTTAAAGGAGAATTAGCTATTGTTTTTCTGGAATTTTATCTCCCCAGCTGTTTGTGCTGTCATGTGCTTTGAGCTCTAAAAGATGTGTTAAGATCAACAGCAGGAAAAACCCAAAGTGCCACTTTTGAGCCCGCTCAAGTGAGCAACAAAATATAGATCTTCAGACTTGAAAAGTGACTGCAACTCAAAAAGGTCTACAAAGCCAGACACCTCTGGACAGATGTGGAGTGTTGAATGAAGCAGTTTCTTTACAGTTGTCAGCAAAATCGCCATCTGAGAGAGAGAGAGAGAAAGGGGACCATCTTCAACCCTTACAGCCTGGCAAAGGGGACGTGCCATGTGCAAAGAGCCAGAGTGTCACCGAGTTAAGCTCTCTGTGCCTCCTGCTGCACCAGCTCCCCTGTGCCTGCGAACACTGGTTCCTGCACATCAAGAATCCAACCACCTCTTCCGCACGCTGGGTTCCTCCCAGGCAGGCAGCTCCCGCGAGTGGCCTGAGCACCGCGGCATGGGAGTGGCTGCTGTGCGGGTGCTGGGGGGGAGCTGCGTGACACCACAGCAGTGGCCTGTCTGACACAACAGCGCACTTGGCAGCCAACGTGACAGTCTAAACTCCATCTTCAATTTCTGAGTCCAAAAAAGACAAACCAGACCAGTTTGGCTTGATTTAAGGAGACTGGCCTCTCAGCACCATCAGCTTTGTCTGCCACGTTCTACCACCAGAACTGGTCCCCAGGAGAGGTGCTCCCAGTCAGAGGTCAGTAACCTGCCTCTCCAAAGCCGTGCAGTCACAAAGGAGATTTACACAGAGTTCAGAACCAGCCTTCCTCAGGCAGGGCATCCTGTATCTTAATGAGTTCTGCTTTGAAAGTGTGAGACCTCCGCAAGCTCCTCTGCCACTTACCCACAACAGCGCTGCCTCCCCAAATCCTTAAATAGAGCCTAACCAGCTTTTAGTAAGGACTGCAGCCAGCACAGTAGCTCCTTTTTGCCTGGATAGATGGTTTAGCTTTAGGAGGGTGTGGAAAGACCAGGTAGGATCTAACTCTGCAAATCCTGCTGCGTTTCAGACTGAAATCCTCTCTGCCCCACCGCCAAGTACTGGCTGTAGCTGTCTGCTGACAGCCAGCCTACAGCCTCAGCCTCTCAGCGCTTTTGTGCCTTTGGCTCCGTGTGGGAGAGAGGGCTCGAGGCGGGAGGATACCTGAACAGACTGCAACAAAAGGAGTCCAGGTGGGATTGCTTGGGCCAGGGCAGAACAGGGACACGACCCAGAAAGGCAGTTCAGCACCGGCAGCAGCAACAGCGAACACGGTCACGTGGGCACTGCTTAGAGCATCTTCTGCCGCATCACTTCGTGAAGATCCCTGTGCTCCCTGCCTGCACCAAAGCTTCCGCTGCTCAGAACTAAAGCGCTCTGTTTCTGACAAGCACAGGGAAGGACAGGAGGCCAGAGATTGAAAAGTGCACAGGAAGGATGTAAGTCATCTCTTTTAGAATAATTTAAGAAGCAAGCTTAAGCTCTGCATAAATTCCTGATAAAAACAGTCTCAGTAAAATCAATTCACACGGAGTGTCCTAAGGAAGTGGAGTGAAGCTCCAGTA
This sequence comes from Tetrax tetrax, assembly GCA_009806455.1. Taxonomy (NCBI): domain Eukaryota; kingdom Metazoa; phylum Chordata; class Aves; order Otidiformes; family Otididae; genus Tetrax; species Tetrax tetrax. Next base: position 130,646 of record WHYT01013659.1, on the reverse strand, counting down.
CAGAGCTGGGAACAAATCCTCAGAGCAATTCCTGATCAGCCTACACGGTGAGGGAGAGCCTGCTCTCTGCCTCTCTCTCCGCAATGCTTCAAGCACAAATCCACGGAAAGAATGAATTGCTTTAACCCATCAAGACCCAGAGCTCAAATTCCCCAAAAATGTGCTCATAGAAAAGGTATTAGTGTTCACAGCCTGGCCACAGCTCTGTGGGCATGCTTTGAAAAAAATGGACTCACAAAGTCAAGTATCCAGCAACTGCTTCTGTCTCGGACATCACTTAGTGGCAACGGGAAAACAGTTTGCAGCACTGGAAGATCACAGGGGATTTCTTAAGATGGCAAGGAATGTCCTGACAGGAGACTTGCAGTTGATCTCTAATGCACTACGGAGCATTTTTGGTAGTTTTTATCTTTTTTTGCCTTTTAACATTTACACAGTTAAAAAAAAACCAAAAACATTCTTAACTGGATGCACTGGTTATTTTTCCTTTCAGTGAGAGCCCTTGTGTTCAGAGTTAGCATTTGTGCAAGCACACTTGCAAAAATAGTTATGGCTGAGTTAGGAAAAAGGGTTAAAGTTAAGAGACAAGCTGTTGGATCTAACAAGGACCAAAAACATTACAGTTTAAAATTCAAACAGCTACTTTACTATCTATAAAAGGCTTTTGTGGGGTGGTTTTTTTTGCACAATTGCCAGTTGAATATGCTGTATTGCGGTCAGCTGCCACAGGTGAGGGTCCAGCCATCTCATCCTTTTGCTTTTCATCTCTTGTGGCACTACCTGGAAATCATGGAGCTGGAATGGGACTGGCTAGAAGAGGTGGTGGCAGCACTGAGCTGGGAGAAACCACTGTGGCTTGATTCAAGGCTGGTCATAGATCCCCTGCAATAAAAACCAAAGCCGTTTTAAGATTCAGAACATACAAAGATTTTGATTTCTACTATGTATCTATATTTTTTTGCTCACTGCACATAAAACAAGGAACAGTTTTGGTGCAGATACACAAAAGCTTTTCTGCCTCACTGCACAAGGGAATGGGGACACTGGACATCTTGCAAAAAAACAGATGCTGTTCAGAGACTGATAACTGGTTTCAGTCCAGCATATAAACTGGTGGGCAACTAAAGTGACTCAATTCCATTTTGAGTTGCACCCATTTCTACATGACAACCTGCCAAGCCCAAAAACTCACACAAACTTTCAAAGCGGAGGAAAGCAACCAAAGATGATTACAATGAGGTAACTAATTAACCCCTTTTATACATTAGTTGCCCCCAGTGCCAGTACTGTTTGAATTTTTTTTTTTGCTAGGTTTGGTTGTTTTGGGGTTTTTTTTGTTTTTTTTTTTTTTTTTTTTTTTTTTTTTTTTTAAGTTGTAAGAAAACACAAGTTCTTACAATTTGCTTGTATTTAAGTGAACTCAACAGTGGCTTGATCATCTAAGTATCAGAGAGGTTTGGCATCAGCATCAGCTGACCTTCATGAACCTTGGCCAGACATACCTGAAATCTTCAGATCCTATTACTTCTGTATAGTACATCACTTTACATTTGTGAGAGGAAACCTGCAGAGATGCTAGTACATCGTCCACGCGAGGCAGGTTGGTTGCAGCACAGGCAGGCATGCTATGAAATTTCCACTGGAGAATATAGAAGCCAGGCCACCTGGTCACATGCGATCCCTGGAAGCAGCCGCAGCAAAAATTATAATTAACTTGGTTAACAAAAAGATTTGTTGGCTTGAAATTTCTTTTCCAAGCTTAGAAGAACTGCCTACATGCCCAGAGTTTTTTCCCCAATGCCAGTATTTTGGCTCCTCAGCCAACTGGCAGTGCTGGTCAGCTCTCCCCACACAGTATCCTTATAAAAGTTAGGATAGAATGCCAGCAGTTCCTCCTACTTTTGGGGGTTGAGGGGTTAGGATTTAAATACACCGAAAGGACAAAGTTCTTGTTTAAAACACCACTCATTTTCCCACTTAGTTTCAATAATGGCTGTCCTTTGAGACTGGAAAGAGCAGTCAAGGTTCCTGCCTCGCAGAAAGTGCGGTTCCAGAGGCCGCTGCCCGTATTTCCAGTTTAACACTTCCAATTAGATGCCTTAAGGAGCTCCTTTTTCAAAGGCTATTCAACTCTTGTTTCAAGTCAAAAGGAACAGCAGTGGCAGAGTGTGACTGTAAACACGGTGCATGCAATATCTAACTTGGTAATTAAAGGACAGGTTGCAAATGCTGCAAAAAAACTTTCAGGAACCTTGGCCATAGGGAGCTCCTTAAGGTGCCTGGGAGAGGGACAAACACACAGAAGCTCAAGTCTTAATTTCTAGACTTCTGTCATCCCTGATGTCAGTAAGACACTGATGTTCTTCAAACACAGACTGCTTCAGAAAATAACAGTCAAAATTACAGAACAAAGCCCATCTTGCTATTTTCTGGATGTGCCCTATATTCTAGGTGGCTTCCCTCCACTTCCTGCTCATCAATCTCCATCACTATGAGCCTGATGCAACCTCCCCTCGCGGCAGATCCCGCGTAAATACCATCCCATTCCCTGCAGCATGCGGCTAGGAACAGAAGCTGAAATGTCGGCCAAAAGCAAGCAGACAGTCCGGAGCTGAATCACCACTCAGTCACCGATGATGATTGTGAATTATAACATCTAGTTTTGGAGCTGGCTTCCACCTGCTCCTGCACGAAGACTCGGTGGTCTTACCTGGACGCTCTCCCCTTCTTTGCAGATAAGAGGAGACTCCACCATGCTGTAATCACGCCCCAACTGCCAGACTTTGTCTATCAACTGGACATTGTTCCCACCAGGAGATGTAATACTGTGAGCTCCCAGAGAGTCCTTTTTAGGAGGTTGTGGGGCTCTTTTGGAATGAAAGATGTTAAAAACAATGTCACCCTTGCACACATCAAAATCCCATGTGATCACAGATGAGGCATCCACAATCTGAATGAGAACCTGAGACAGAAAAGTCACATTAGACAATAGCAATTTGCTCAGTAAAGACAGAAAACTCTTACCAGAAAAGATGACAAAACACAGAGATTTTGTTCCTGGGCTTAATTTAGACTTTTAAAAAGGCAGCGTAGATACAAATTCTCTCCTAATGGAGTGTTCTTATTTTAACACACAAGTTTCAGAAGCTCTCAAGTAGCTTCTGAGGATATCATTTGTCTTAGAAGGACATAGCTTTGAATAGAATGAAAACCAGTGATATCCTCTAAACAACCATAAGATGGTACCAGGAACGGTCACAAACTTCTAAAGTATCATTATGCACCAGAACTACAGAAAAACAAGTTGGAAGCACAGCAACAAAATAACCAAGTTCTAAACCATTTTCAGTTCAAGAGTCCAGAGCAGAGGGCTGAGACAAAAGAAAACGGTAGGCTGCAACCGTACCTCATGCGGAGCTCCTTTGAAGACGCTTGCAGACTGGTAGATTGTTTCAGTCCAAAGTTTTATGTCTTCATTTTCCAACTCTTCTGCTGTCCGGTAGAGGGACTTGGGAACCAGCCCACCCTCTGGTACTTCACACTAAAAGCATAAACAGCCATTAAAAAGCATCCCACACCCTGTCCTGCTCTCTGCCTGCCAGCTTCAGAAACAAAAACTCATATTCAGCAAGTACTCTGAAGAACGAGATATGAACAGTGTTTGAATTAATTTTATAGCTTGTACATCGTACGTACATAAATTTATCTTACAGTGATCTGGTTTAGGTGACTGCAGAAGTAGAAACCAGAGGAATAGATTTTATATACACACAACAGCCACCACCACCACCAAAACAACTGTGCAAGTGCTACAGTTCTCACTCGTACCGCCCCGTACCGAAGAAAGAAGTGAGCCACTTCAGAGTCCTGCGTAAAGTGGCTCAGAGATTCAGTCTAAAAAAATATAGTTTACAGAGATCTGAAAGAAGTGAGGCAGCTAAATTAAAGGATGAAGGATGGCAGGGAGGTACAGTCGGCTTCCAAAAAGGTAAAGGGATACTGCAGTCAGCAGGGTACCAGTTTCAGTTAAAAATGTCTTAGCAGCACAGCACTGGAACCAACTACACAACTGCCCTGAACAACCACGTTTTCTAAGAAGTTCCTAGTTATCAAATTAGACAACTGTCTGATCAGGAACAGGTTCCACAGAAGTGTTTGAGGCAGCAGAAGTGTGTGATAACTGAATTACAACAGAGAATTGAAAGGATCTTTGAGAAATAATTTTTGTTCAAATATCCAGAAGTAAGAAGAGACTCGATTACTGCGACTGGCAGGAAGTACTTCAGCAATTTGCTTTCTGGTCACTTTGATTTTGCTTACTTAAGCAGTGGGTTTTGTTAGCTTCTCAAACTCCGAATTAGATAGCAGAAACTCTCTCCCCTGAAAGCTACTGCTGCGGCAAAAAGCAGCCCACTGAACATAAACACATGCTCTGCTCCAACACATCTAACTACTTCACTGTCATTTGAGACTGTATTTCAACAGATCTAGATGAATTTTCAAGACTGATATTAATCTAGAATGTGTAGAGGGACTTCGAAAGTCTGAAATTATGTTTTAACACACTTGAATTCAGGAGAAAAAAAAAAAAAAAAAAATCACCTAAGCGTTGCTGATGAACGCTCCAGAAGACAGCGGAGTTGTACACCTACACCTCAGTGATACCAGTGAGCCTGTGCTGTCAAAAACATTCCAGAGAACACACACCTTACAGGATCACTGGGATGTTAAAGTGACAGATTTAACTGACACCCACAGTCTAGGCAGACAGCAGCTAGTAAGGCACATGCCAAGGGACTGAGAAATTACAGTATCCTGCAGGAAAACAATTTTTTGGTTTGTTGTGGTCAAGGTGCATATTGCACTAGGACACCTGGCTGTTTGTTAAGCCCTGCTAGTTTCCTTGGGTTCCCCATGGCATCGGTTATTTTAGGTGACGCAGACTCTCCCGCTCAGCTGATGGTGACAGCTCTTGCTCAGTGCTGTGCTACCACATCTGCTTGAACTTGACAGGTACAGAGATTACTGCTTTTAACCGTGCCTGGCTACTTTGATAAGTTTGTTGATATTGATTGTGAAGAAGTATTGTACTTCTCTTTTTAAAGTGGATCCGGAAGAAAACACTAAGCCTGGAATCCTACATCATAGCTCCCACCTCCAAATTACATTAGGAATCATCCTGCGCTTCTAGGCTTCTTTGTTTAGAGGAGTGGGGGAATAAAAACCCCACAGATAAGTTACTACATGCACTAGTTTATATTCATACCATGCACTCTCCACCAAGGAAATCAGGGATAATTTCTTTATCGATGTAATCCAGTAGTCCCCCAGGACCCTGGTAGTCATTCCCAGCATAAATAAGGAATTTCTTTCTAGTGTTGTCATCGATGAACGGACTAACCTGCAAACAAAGAAGAACAGAACTGATCAGGCTCTCACGTTTTTCTTGAGTCATTTTTGAAGGACTCTGTTTGGTCGCATTACGTGTTATTGTCCTTGTTATGCAAAGTTCACACTATGAAGAAGCTAAATTAACCAGCTATGTCAGGAAGTTCTTCGGTAGTGTTTTTAAATCCATTCCTGCAATCCTACCATTTGGAAACATTTCCTGCTTATGAAGTCTGATTTCTAAAGTGCTTTTACAAACTACAAGTGCGTAGCAGTGTATGAGAGAGCTGAGAAATACCTTGAATTACAAACATACCAGTGTCCAAAGAACCGGGAATACTCGAGGCGCTCTAAGGATCAGAAGACGACCCAAAGTCTCAGGGTAATTAGCTTCAACCACCTCAATGATTCTTAGCAATGCTTTGACACCAGGTCTCCACAAATGCCGCATGTTCAAGCCTTCTAGATCTACCAGACAGGTCCAAGAGCTGAATTTGAGCAAGACAAAAAGAAAAAAGTCTCAATGGCATCAAAATCCTCCCTTCTTATGCAAGGCTCCAGTGTCCTGAAATGTGTGGACCCCCCTGCACGTTTTGATTCCTTCTGTTTTACACCCTTGCTTCACGCTACCTGTAGACACTGGAATTTAAGATCCCTAGAACATGTCTTAGAGCGGGCCAAGCACGGTCACATAGTATGTGCAAAGATCACTCGTGTATTCCCCCCCAGACGTTTCAGGCTCCAGGTGAAGGTTAATGCGAAGCCAGAAAAGATCCTGTCAACAGCAGCCCAAATGTCAAACCACTGCTTTTACTGGGAAATCAGTTAAGTGGCCACACTGCTGCTGTCATGCAATTTAACATTCATGGTGCCGACTTCCTACTAATGCAGTACAGTAACAGTGCCGTGACACATCAAAGCTAATTCTCTTGTCAGATCTCAGGGAGGGAAGCTTTTTCTCTAGGAAGAGATACATTCTTAATACTAAATACTGAGCTTCAGCATGTACGTCAGTTAACTTTCCCAGTTCAGGTCTCACCCTGGGCATAAATTCAATATTTGCAGCTGTGCTTTAATGAAATTATGCGTAAGGCTTCCAACAGCAAACATTTATTTCTTTCACTTTAAATGTTTAACACGTAGTCCTTTAGGATTACTTCCACAAACGAAGATCCAGTAGGCAGCATGATTTCAGTTACATGAAACCCTTCTCTTGGATCTGGCTTCCCGCTGAAAGCGAGGACAGCAAGCTCTTAAACAGGGACAAGATAAGAAGACACACCATGCATCCCTGAACCTCTACAGATTAAGGGAAAGAGACAGAAGTTGAAAAGAGTCCAAGGAGCAATGTTGCTTTTAAGGGCAAGCCCACATTCACTCCACACCCTTAAATGTATTTTGCAGTTAACGCTTTTGTACATGACCCCTATAAAGACTTAAAAGATAGGACAGCAAGCCATTTCTGACTAAACTTTACATGAAGTCATGCCAGTACTTGGAAAACTTGACCCCAGGTTTCACAGGAGCCCATAACCACCCTACCTTGATCAAGAGCTGAGTAACTGCATGTAATAAATGGCGAGTGCAAACAAGAACCAGGTGTAACAAGCCCTGGTATGGACTACGGATGAGTAAGTGAGATGAAAATAATTCCTGAAACTACTGGAAAGGTTATCCATTATATTATCATGGCCTGATTTTTTTTTTGGCAATCTGTATCAACATCTGTCTATAAAACCACTCAGAATCAGAGAGAGGAGTCAGGCTGCATTGCTTTGCAGACATCCAAGAGCAGAAGAGAGCAGCAGCCCAGCAGCCCACCATGGAGAACCATTACGAGCTGATGCAGTCTGCTGGAGCAGACGTGTCTCCCTCAGGCCGGACCAAGCAGACTCACTCCAGGAGTAATTGGGGAGACTCTGATACCTGTAACTGTGCTTGTAGCTGCGTGTGACACACACAGCTCACCCTCTGCTTCTTCCATTTAATAAACTTTGTTGAGCAGCACCACATTGCCTGATGCTCCCCTCGCACACACCGTGAAACCATGTAATTCCCAAAGAGCAGATCCAGTTGCTGTATTTTACCTTATTGGCCTGCCAAATACTTTTGTATTCTCCTCACATCGCCTCAGTCCTTCTTCATTTATGGAAAGAACCTGCAGAGGAAAACATATCATTTGGAGAAGATAATCTTAAACTCAGTAGATGGGATTAAAAAAAAATAATTATGTCCAAAGACTAATTAAAACAAGCTCAAAACAGCATAAACTTTTTCCAAGAAATGAACTGTAAATCACTACATTTACCCTATTGGTTGATCTTGTTGAAAAATAAACATGCCTTTCCATAAAAGCAGTAAAATGTAAACAAGATCCTCCTGAAAAGAGAGACCCAGGAATGATACAGACAAGCAGTCTCCCTGCACTTCCGCCCCTTTAAGCCCTGACTTCCTATTTACTGAGAAATTAAAGCCCCTTTTTAAGTCACAGAAAGTAATCCTGAAACAGAACTAGGGCAAACAAAATTCAGCATGTGCCTGGCAATGCCACTGGAAGAGAAAAAGGAAAATGCAGCTCCTGCTTCTAGTGGTTACTATGGCCCTGACTGGCATTACTAGGAGTCAAAAAACATTACTGCAAACCTGGAATTCTGCCAGCTTTCTGCTTGGAAACTGAGCAGATCCACAATAACACAGCCTGAGTGATGCCTTTAGAGAGGGCAAAATTACAGGCAAGTACTTTTTCTTTCAAAATAAATTATTCTTATCCTTGGAGCACAGGCTTGACAAAATGTGAGCATGGCATTTTCTCTTCTGTAGAAATGCACAGACTTTGAAGCACTTTGCAGTTTGAAGCACTACACAGACTGCAGAAGAATCTGTGAAAACGCTAACCAGTAACTACAGGAGCTGCCAAGAACGACGCCTTTCCGCCACCAGTTTGCACTTGGAAAGAACGCAGAAGATCAGCTACCAGGAGCTTTGAGATGTATTCAAACCAAAACAGACGGCCAGAGAGTACATCAAAATACCCTGAGTGATGAATGTTCTGGCAGAGGAGGAAATTTCTAAATGGAAATATCACATTGTTAGTGTGATGGTTTAGCCCAAATCACCACACAGTTTCTCGCTCACCCTCCCCCTCCCAGGCGGGATGGGGGAGAGAATTGGGAAGGAAGGAGAACTCGTGGGTTGAGATGAAGATAATTTACTAAAATAACATGGGAAAACTACAATAATAACAGAATATAAGGATATTAAAATATACAAGGTGAACAATGTATGTTTTCTCACCACCCGATGTCCCAATGACCGATACAGCCCGTCCTGAGCAGCGATCACGGAAACAAAACCGAGCAGCCAGCAAAGGAGCAAAAGGGAGCCAGCAAGGGAGAGGGAACGATGGCAGCAAACTGAAGAGAAAGATGGATGCCAGGAAGGCAGATACCCACCCTGGCCAGCCCCCACTTATATACTGAGCATGACGTTTATGGCATGGAATACTCTCTTTGGCCACTTTGGATCAATTATTCTGTCTGTCTTTCTCCCATCTGCAAATTAGCAAGACTTGGAAAGCAGGACGGTGTCCTTGGTCTCATTCACAACAACTCATATCATTAGGGGGTTTATCAACATCCTTCACACACGAAATCCAAAACATACCAGCTACTGAGAGGAAAAAATTAACTCCATCCCTGCCAAAACCAGGACAGTTAGCAACTTGCTGGCTCTAAAAATACTTACGTATCGAAGCAAGGCTTCTTCCCCAAGAGCTCGCACTAAGCCTTTGGTGTCCATCTGTCCCAATCTGAGTACATACAGCGGGCGGCCGTCTGAATAATGAGAACAAATACATCAACATAGCCCTTATTTTTACAGCAAGAGACAATTTGAGTGAGCTAGTTTGATGCTAAAAATCCAAATGGAAATAAGCCATAATCAGTTCAAACTTTGTTGTACAGCTGGCAGAGGGAGAACCTGGAGCAGATGGCGATAGACACTTTACCGTGTCCAGCCACACAAAAGATTGCCTGTAAATTAAGTTTAATGGAAGCATCTTGATGCAAAAATAGCTCCCCTATCTGCAAGGGAAGTTCAAAGGACTTCAATAAGTACACTGATACACGCCAGAGCTTGGCATACACAATTAAAGACACGAGACTCTAATTAGCTTCCAGGACTAAGATAAAAGCTTTAGTCCATTAGCATAACTGAAGAGTTGCAATGAAGGCTACAAGCTTTCTATCACACATGACACTGCTCCGGATAGTTCACAGCACTCTTTTTGGAAAAGCAGCTACCCCAAGTTCTGGAAATTAATGAAACAAAGCATTCACCCAGAGACTTGCTTTCTGCAGGATTTGCTGGAGCCGCACCTTGCGGCTCCGTCATTCCACATTACGCGGAACTGGCACACGGCCTCACGGAGGCACGTTCAGCCTGGTGAGAACAGACTCTGCTCCAGAGATCAGCCTCAGGTGCACCCTCTGCGTTCAAAGCCCCGCCTGTTCAGTCATCTTGCTGCATACTGGTGCATCAGGATACAGAGGCATTAAGCTTAACTGCGCTGGCCGAATCTGAGAACAAAGTTCGCATTTCTGGCTCTTCATAATAGCAGCTAGTTGTCCAAAGCAGCTTCCAACCTCCTCCCAAAGCTGTGATGTATTTTTTAAACTTTGCTCCATCTATTCTAGAACACAAGCTAAATAATCAACAACTTATAAAAATCAATATGCTAGGACAAAATTTTCAAAAAAAAGCTTCCTATATAAAAATCTCCCCAAAGTCCTGTTATCTTTGTACTCTGCATCCCTCCAAGAGCTGTGAACAGAGGTATCAAATCATCATTAAGTCCTTTGGGACACAAGGAAAGAAACTGTCAAGCTATGCTAATAAAGAAAACCAACCAAAACTACAGAGTCAAGGCAGGTTATTTATTCAGCAAAGATACTGCCCCCATGAAAGTTCAGTCTTTTGTATTTTATCAGGTAGTCTGAAAGGACATGTGTTAATATCAACACACACTTATCTGGAATGTACTGCTTAGCTTTGGAAACACTCCACAAAAAGTGCTATTAAGCTTCATAGCAGGTCTCCCTCCCTCACAGATGCACATGCATCCAAAAATCAAACAGTTTACTAACCCCAGTCCACCCAAATGACACTCAAAGGAAAGTCTCAGCTGCCAGTGCTCTATTATCACCGTGCATTTTATATTCCATCAGAGCCTTGTAATTAAAAAACCACTTGACTGAAGCATTCCTGTCAAAATAAAAGCCACTCAGATGTGTAGAAAAATGTGGTAATTGCAAGCCAAAATAATAACTTCCATTCTTTGGCGCTAACAGCCATTCTAAATAACACTCTTTGCAATCACTGTTGCCTTTGCTTCAGCACTAAAAGCTACACAGAATCCAGCTAGCTTAAGTTTGGCACATTTAGCATACGGAGGAGGAAAGGAGCAATACTAGAAAAGATGGTTTAAAAAAAGAACCTACCACTGTAAAGTTTTAAATTATAGAGAATTGCTCAGTTTTGAAATTCTGTTTCCATTATTGACAAACCCATGCTTTACTTTTGGGCACACTGCAAAAGAGCTCAAAGGAACTGGAGGGGAAGGGAGGGCACCACGAAGTTCACCACAGACTGAATAAATTCTCAGAAAAACATGAAACAACCCTTTGATGCATTCTGTACCTTTCTGCTCGCTGGCAGGACCCAGTTACGTCCTATTGACAGAGGAAATCTTTGTAAAGCAAGGACAGGGAACTGACAGAAAGAGAACTTATTCACAGGTCTTTTCCCCTACTATCTTTACTCGCATATTCTCCTTCCCTATTTTCTCAGTTTGAAGTCTGCCAAACCCAGCCAAACAGCAGAGGAGAGCTACTCAAGCTCTTCAGCTTTACAGTCACTGAACTTCTGCTGTGCCCTCCCCGTCTCCCGGCCGCTGCTGCTGACAGCTTCCTGCCCTGCTCCACAGGCTTCTCCTAACGGGAAGAGCAAGGAGAAACAGCAGTGGCTAGCAGGGAAAAGACCAAACCAGAACACAGATAGCTCACAGGAATGGATCATTTCCTTCTCTAAAGAGTCCGGCTTGCCTCAAGCCACAAATTCAAAAATGTTTCATTTCTGTGTACGTATCAGCATCAAGATCAGCGCACGGCAAAGCACAGGGAGGCACAGGGGAGCATGTCAGGCATAGCTGTCTGTGTTTTAAAGATCTGGCCGTGGCTCGCCATACAAAGGGAATTCAGCCAAAGCTGCTTCCCTTCTTAAATAAACCTGCCCTATTTGATGTTTTTTTCAACATCCCACTTACCATTAAATTGACTGTAATGTCAAGTAAGTACTAATTTATGCCATCAGCAGACTTATCCAACATCAGAAATAAGTTGATTAGAAAGATATACTTATTTACAAACATCTTTTAATCACCGAAAGAATACTCAGCATTTGCATAACACCCTTCTAAGCATCTTGGAGCACTACAGTAGTGTAATTAATAACTTTTTTTTAAGCTACTGGCAAAGCAGAGCTCTTTAGAGAGTTAAATATGTCAGTATTAGTCAGAAAGATTATGACCTGGGAGCCTGCCTCCACCAACTAAGGAGCTGGCAACGTAAATCTGAATGTATTTAGTAGGTAACAACTGAGAATTTCTAACCGTCTTTCCAGCAACCTCTAGTTAACAGAGGGGCAACTATCCCCTTTAATTCAGAGCGCAGAAAGGCTGTTCAAAACCCACCCTCTGGAGTGTACCTTTGTCATGGTGATGCCAGCCTCCTGCATAGTAATCCTGGAGTACTTGGGGAGGGTTCCAGGTGTCCAGAATATAATCCACCTGGTGCTGCTTACGCCATGTCAGCGACTGGCAGAGGATCTCTCTTGCTTTATCAATGTTGAAGTCCCGGGCACGCAGGAACCTTAAAATGTGCTCATCCTTGGGGATCTATTGAAAAAAAAAAAAAAATAAAATAAAAAATAAAAAAAAAAATCAAAACACAAAAAACCACCACAAAACAAAAACCCAAACACACCTGATTTTGTACTCAGGGTTTGAAACAAGAACAAAACCATCAAACAACGGAAGCTGAAGAACGTGCAGCCCTGCACCGATACAAGAGGACAGTATCTAACGCTGGAAGTTACTCAAGCAAATCAGTCTGTTTGCAACAGATACCTGAGCCCTGTCAGGTACTGCAGCTCCTTCATGTAAGGGGTATAAACATTTCATGAGCTCTAATGTAATCGATTACACCCGTATGACCATACTAAATCGGTCCAATTAAGTGAATCTACAGATGAAACAGACTGTGTTTCATGGCTAGGAGGAACTGAGACATGCATGCAAATCACAAGCTGCTGGGAAACCCCCAGCCTTGCTGTCAGTGATGTAACTGCCCGCACTGCTTCCCTTTCAGTACCGCACTTGGGGACACAGATGAGAGAATATGATGCTTGGCCAAACCAAAGAAATGTAAAAACAAGGTTATTGCAGAACCAAGTAGGCTTATAAAACTGATGTTAATCCCCTGTGTCAGTTTCTTGACATTCTGAGAGACAGCCATGCTAATCATTTAAGCGTCTCAGCTGGCAAAGTCACCTGGCAGTCACAACGAACTCTGTCTATTCCCACTGTACAGACTTAATTTAGGTTTGCATCATGGAGAGCCACTTAACAGGAGCAGTCAGCCACAGGAGGTGAGGCCTGATGTTTCATCAGGTGCACTTTGCATAACCACACGTTCTGAGACAGAGCCACGGGAGACCAACAGTAACTTACCTTGCCTTTGTGCGTCTCTTGGAGCCACTGCCTCAGCCGAATGAGGCAGCTTTCCTGCATTGGTGTCAAGTCACCCAGGTACCGCTTGATGTAATCTGCGTCTAGCTTGTCTAAAAGGAGATGTACATGTGATTAGAGCACTCCTGAAGCGACCTAGTCAAAGTAGCAAGTGATCTTATATGCTGATATCTGAAGCAGAAAAGCAGCTGCTCTGTGTTCTGTGCAGCCAGAATTGAACGAAGTTTCTCTGAATCAATGAAAAGATGAGCAAGGTAACATACACAGTTATCTTACTGGAAAACCAAGAAGATTAATTCTCCTTCTACAACTAAAAGGAGTAAAACCAGGCATTTATAAAAGCATTTTGCCAGTATGTTCAGATTTGTCAATGCACAGCACCATTGGGCTTGGTCCTTCTGGAAATACTTACAGAAGCTTTGATCTAAACTCTCCCAGTGCAAGAATTTTCCAAAATTCCCTTATGAGCAGAGAAAGGAAGATACAAAAGAATACTGTGTCCAGGGAAGCTTCAGACCTTTCCTCCCCATGGTTCCTTTAGTTATACCCATCCCTGAATTCCAGGACAAAAAGTAGGCTATTCATTTGTAACTTAATGAACAGCAAAGCTAAGAGTTTTTCCACTCATAGCTGATCTTTATTTACTAAAATCATCAGGCCATAACAGCTATCCAAGCTATCCCTCATGCTACTGCTTTGCAAGTATTTTAACATTGTATGGTACCAAACAAAGCATCAATGAGAAGATTTTCAGCTGCCCATGAGAAGCAGCGCAGTTCTAAGAGCCTCTACAGCACAAAGAATCTCACGAGAAGAGGTCACACCACCATACCATCAGGCGTTCCCGCGGTGGGCTCTGAGGGGCTGCTTGAGACGTTGAGGATCTCCTTACTGTTCAGTCCCTCCTTTGTGGCAGAGTCTGGTATATTAATAGCAGGTGAAACTGGCCTCCTTGTGTGGGATGTGCTGCTCTCCAATTTACATGCAACAGGAGGAGTCCAACGAGGAACAAAAGTTATTCCTTCTTCCTCCAGCTGCTTCAGGTAGTATTCTATTATTTCTTTTCCCTTCGAAAAGGAAAATTTACTTCAGCTACTGAAAACACCCATTTCGACACAGGAAGGATTGGGCTGGAAACCCATTCAGTGCCCAGACCTCTCTGAAGATTCCACTTGAACACACAGCCCTCCACACGCACGCTGCCCCCAGCTAAAGAGCGAACAGCCCAGCTTTGTGAGCAGAGCAGCCGTTACTTGGCAGCAGCTCCACTGCTGTTTGGTAACTCAGAGCCAGGCACCTCCTTCAGGACTGCAAGCTCACCTTTTTAATATTGCTGGTGTACTGCTTCATGGCAATCTTTTCCACTGTGCTTTCAAAACCAAAAAAGGATTTTATATCCAGACTTGCTGACTGTTCAAAACAGGTCCAGTCTTCGTTGTCAGGATGAACCTATCAGTTAAAGGAGGTCATGCAGTTTAGTTACCCATTTGGTACTTTTCCCCTCACAGTACCTGAAGTGACTGTTTCTTGTTTTACAGGTTCACATGGTCAAAAGCACCCAGGTGGAATTTGCTGTCTTTTGCGAAACGCAGTTCAGAGAAGGTAACACTAACGAACAGAAAGCCGAGAAGCCCTCCTCTAGTCCCACCGCTAGCACAGCGCATTTTTTTCTTAAGAACAAGGGAGAGTGGAGAAATACTTGTGCCCCAGCCAAGAGCCAAAAGAGTAGCTCATTAATACAATTAACACTATCTCGTTCTAGATAAGGGCTGTGCCTGTGGTGTACCTGTGGAACAGAGTAAAGCACTCCCGAGTCAACTTTCTGCTGCCGCAGGTTAGACCGCGAGACCGAGGGCAGCCAGCCTACAGACAGCAGCCAGCCCAGCGCAGGCATTTCCAAGCACTGCAGCCTAGACGTGTTTGCACCAGACACACCGCCACAGATCGCTCCTCACCGACGTACAAAGCACCTTAGCATTTTGTAGACTGAAAACCATTTTACTTTGTTCTCCTACGATAACGCTACAGAAAGAACTCCTCATGCGGTTGGCAGCTGAATAAGCTATCTCAGATCACTCCCAACTTTCTTCTTAGCTTACGTATTAGTTTGCTGAGAGACAATCCTGAAACAGAGATGCTACTACTCTGGAGAAAAGCCGTTTTCTAAACTCTCTTCAGCCAAAAAAACTCATCTAAGGAATTTCCAGCCTGGCTCTGAATTCATAGTTACACAAACATCACAGAAGGTTGGATTTCTGAGCACACAATTGTCCTGATGCCTTAAGGTTCCCTTCCCCCTCACAGCCTGCTAAAATGGCCTGGGAACAGTTATCAACACTTTCTACCAAGACAACTACAGGAAAAAACCCCAACATTTCCCTTCATTTGCCTCTTCTGTATTAGGGAACGGGGAGTACAAGAACAGCTTATAAGGACTAAGCAAGTACAAATAGTAAAAAAAATATTTAAGAATCTTTCTATCATTTCATAAATCCAATTATAAAATAACTTCAGTAAGAACGAACTTTTAAAAACAATTTATTCTTGAACTAAAATTCTGGTTTTTATTTGCCTACTAACTACTTAATCAAGAAGAGCAAGGGTAAGAAGTGCTGTGTTTTGTACATATTTACCACATGCACTTTTCTGTATAGTATTTCTCCTGTCTTTCACAGAAAAATGCAGGTGGAAAAGTATTTTTAAATGTGCCTTGGAAATAATTGCAGAAATAATAAGAAAAGGAAGTCAGATAATAGCGTCCAGTGGGTTTGACACTGGGTGGGTTTTAACATTTCTGTGTTGTGAACAGAACCATGGTTATCACCTGCATGTAAAAAGAATGCTACAATACAAATAAATCCATTACATTTGCTAGCTTTGATTTGACCTTCAACATCGATCTGAAGTTTTACGGCTGTACACGTCTGCTGTATGAGCCTATGGGGATTGGCTAGGCCATTCAGAAAAAACGTGACCAGAGTACAGCAGTAAGCATGCCACCAGGCTCCTCCGTATCAGAACACGTCTGCGCTAAAGATCAAGAAGAGCCAGGATGGAAAGAATTAGGTTAAAACATAGCTGACTTGATGAACACTCGTCTGAGCTGAGCAGAAGGCGAATAAGCCACTTTGAACTTCCCTTTCACAGCTCTGTCAGAGGATCAGCAGCCCCACCAAGCCCCAGGCTGCTGTTACAGACCACAGATCTGTCTGAACAGAGCCGTCAAACACAACACATTCCCTTGCGTTCCGCTCTGAGAAGACGCTCAGGCAAGAGGATGCCAAACTTCTTTCAGTTCTTCAAGCAAACGTGTTACATTCAACGCTAATAACAATGATCATTCATGTTGGTGTGTTGGTTATTTTTTCCTGCAAGGCAAAAGCCAAGAACAACCCAACTTCTGATTATAGGGCCTGAAATCTAAACACTGACTTAACTCCATCTGCAGCACCCCCGAGAGCCTGTTACTCACTGTGTAACAGCAGTGTTCGTTAATAATGACTCTGTTAGAGAAGGTTTCATTGTAGGCTTCTATATGCAAGGTCCTTTCCCGCCTGTTCAAAGAGTTCTTCTGGACAAAGTACACATAATCCACTCCTGCAATCTGGGGAAGTTGACAGATTCTGTTAAGATACAATATTCATGTGAAAGGATATCCCAAAGTATAAAACGGGCACTTCAAACCTCATCACCTTTTTCAACAGCCGCGGTGCGTCTATATCCAGCTTACAGCGCCGTTCAATCACGTGGATGGCTTCATCCTCGCTCTTGTATTCGTTTACAGTGTCACTGGCTACAAACATAGGGATCAGAGGACACGTAGGAAACCTTCGTTCATATGCCTGTCGAGATGGAAACAGAAGAAAACAAACCATCACCACAATGAACTCCTGAGGGCGTGCGTAGGGCTCCTCCGTTGACATCACCAGCGTTTGGAGACACAATGCCCTTCACACCTTTCGTTGAAGGGACTGAGCCTTCCTGGAGCCCACATTATAGCTAAAAACAAAAGTACCAGTGCATTCCAAACCATTTATTAATACGTTCCTAATGTAGCCCTTTCCAGGTAAAACAGTTTTTAAAACAACACATTAAATACCTCATTTCTGCCCTCTCTCCAGAAAGGAAGTTGTTCCTGTGTACGACAATCCTCTTGTCAGCAATAACAGGACAATAAGACCCTCTAGTTCTAAAATACCACAAGACAAAACAATTATGTGTTGGATTTAAAAAACCACATGCTAATTATCGGTGTTTCACCAAGCTGTCTAGAGGGTTTTCCCTACAGCTCCCCAAGGTCTAATAAAAATATCTCAAAGCCTGTTTCTTAAGCTAATAGAGCCCTCAAGCTGCCGATGCACAGAGTGTTCACGATTTCACTGCACGGTTTATCAGCTCACAATTTTGTCCCACACCATTCAGTAAATCTTTCCAATACAACGAGGCCATCTCAGACTTCTGAAAATTTAAACATTTCGCAATAATGCAGAGCTAGCAATAGCTTTGATTCAGGTTAAAGAATACAGTCATGTCAATAAGTTCATCTCACATACCTGACACGCACAAGGAAGATGGTATTCCATCAGACACGCTCAGAAGGGATCAATAAAACGGGTAAGAGGAACATGGGAGGGATCCCCTTTAGCAAACGTGTTGAATTTTAGTTTTAGAACCACTGTGGCTGGAGAGTAAAACACAACTGTAATTTTTTTTTTCCTTTTATTTCAGAGTCTCTAGTGTACCTCCACTCATCTTCGGCTTTTTTTCTCTCATGGGGTAGCAATAAACTAATTTTTCAGCCTCCTTTCCAAATTCTGCATTCTGTCATTTCTGCTATTATCAGAATCTAGTTGGCTTTGGTAAAAGGTAGGATTTGCAAGGGATCCCAATGCAAAAGAAAACTTCAGTAACATAAAGTAAATCTGAGAGCAGAACATGAAACAATTCTTTTAAAGAGCTAAAATATCTGCTCTGTTCTTTTAAATAATGTTAACTGCTCTGAGTACAGCTGGGTTGCAGCATAGAAACAGCACCAACAGGGAGGAAAAATAAACAGTGGCTGCAGAAAGTATGCAATGGTGGCACTGGAGGAGAAAAGGTCTCTTAATTCTCCCTTTATAAGAATAAAAATACTCAGTTTGTTACCAGTGTTCAAACATCATTTGAATGCAGCGTTGCTATGGTGACAGTGGGGCGATGCACTAAAACAGTGTCAGCTTTTTTCCCCTCGTGTGTATTTTTAAACTATTTTTCCAGCATGATTGTCCCAACTCCATAAAGCTCCTCTGTAACGTTCTGCAAGTACAACCAGTGAGTGAGCAGACATGCTCTTTTTTAAAACTTTCATCTGTGTGCACAGCTGGTTGTGCTTAAATTCAGAATGGAAATAATTTCTGGGTTCAGAGATGCGTGCACAATAGGAGCGACCGAGCATCAGTGCTGTCACACAATGGCAAGCCGGGGGAAAAGCGCCTTTCACGGCTCCAGCAGAAAGGGAGGATGGGTCCTGTTGGTGCAGTGTGAGAGGTTTCTTATTTCTTTTCTTATTTCTGTCCTTCTTGCTCTGGACAGAAGGCTGCACATTTTACAGTCATTCAAGAATCTCTCAGTACTCTCACTGACGAAGTCGCAGCATTCTTTCTAATTTAAGCCCTAATTTAACTTTATTGACTGTAGTTAAATGTTGTCCTAAGTCAGAAAAAGAAAAGATTTCCCAAAGAAGCAGAACTGAGAAGTGCTTTTGGTTTTCAGACTGTTTCATTTAATACTTTTACTTCATTTGAGGACCTTATGTTACATTTTTCTCACTATTTTCAAAGTATTTTTACTTTTGGATGACAACAAGTTTTCCCCATCTGAGTAGCCTCCTCTGTGTCAAGCCTTCCCAAGTCTCCTTCATTGCACATATGGATGCATTTCTCATCTTAGTCCTCAAAATGCTTCCCATCTGCCCTGTGAACACTTGTAAATTACAACACTACCTGCTCATAAGTGTTTACTGAAGTGTGAGCAAAAAAAAAAGGCCAAGAATTTGCCATCCTGAATGGGAAGACTGAATTGAAAGTGTTCAATTTGGAAGAGAACAAAATAATTATCTGCCAAAAGCTGGCAAGCTCAAAGCTAACAGCAACAAAGTACTTGAAGCTTTCAAAGCGATTAACAGCAACACAGGCTTCTTTCTCCCTCAAGAGCATGCACACAGAGTACTGGAAGCTGTTCACAGTCAGTTTTATCAGGCTCTTAAATTAGGCTGGTTTTATTTCTTTACGTACCATTGCCAATATGCTCTTGTAATGCTTAATTTCTCAGCACAGCCTTGTTTGAAGAAAAGCGATTATAGTATACCGTGGCCACATCAAAATATTCAACGTGATTTAAGCGTGGCTGTCTCTTCCACACCCAGCAAACAGTTCTCAGAGAACTGCACTGCAGAGTAGGCAGTAGGAAAAAGCTGCTAAGGACTATGAAGACCTCACTTCACCATGGACCAGCCCAGCACAGGAAGAAAACCTCAAACCTGTGGTACACCACAAGAAGAGACACGAGTCAAAGCAGCACACGCATCGCCAAGACCAGAGCTATTAAAAGAGCATGAGAAGATTAAAGAAAGATCAAATGCTGCTTTTTCTTTTCTAATAATAGAATTGAATGGGTTTCCCTGTGTTATTTGGGGTGTTTTGAACCAGAAATTTTGCCTCAAGTCCAGCATCGCAGACAGGAAATAACTGAGCTGCGTTATCCAACATCCCCTCAGCAGTATGATAAAGTGGAGCATATTATAAAATGCTACACATTTTCCCTGTATGATAGCTCTCTTTTTACAAATAAAATCATTAAGCATTACAGATCTTTCTCCCAGGATTTCAGTTGTGGTGTGTAGATACAGCCACAAAAGACAATTAGCTCCTCAGAAGGAGAGCAGCTGCAGTGGACTGACCCTGATGGACTCAACTGAAGAGTGGAATGCTGTTGCTGTAGGACTAAATGCACCTAAAAAGCAAGTTGCAAGGATACTACTTAATTTTACCATTCTTTTCTGTCACATTTTAAAAAATAGGGTTTGTGGAGATTCTGGTATATCATACAAGTGGAAAGCGCAGGTGTGCTCCTCCTCAAAACCTCTACAACTGGTGCTGGGCTAGACACGAAAAGCCGCAACGCCTCTTTGGCTAAGAGACATCCATCTACAGACCTTTCAAAAAACCTATTTTCAGCCTGCAATTCTGTTGTTCCCTACTAATGTACTTCTACAATTTCCCACCAGCCTCTGGAACATTTGTGTACCCCGATACGTTAGAAGCCGGCGTTGTGTATCAAGAAAAACACAGTATGGTGAAGCAGCTTGAACTTCAGATTTAATGGGCTCGCTGTATAAACTCTTAACTTTCTTAATGCATTTTAACAGTAAGAACACTGACAAGCGTAATTTCAACCAAAATAGCACTGTATTAAAGCTCCTTTTCCAACTGCTTCCCTTAGCAACCCGTGTGCAGAGTAGAGTCAAAATAACATGATTTATTTTTCTTTTATCTTTGCTAGTATTTCAGCCGCGTTTAAAGACATGAAAGCAATTGAAAAGTGAGACTATTTTAAACGCATTGCAGTAATTTTTCATACCCAGGGGAATTATGCTTGCTGCTGCTGCCCTTAGATTTTGGGAATCTAATAACAGCAATAACAGGATCCTTTGAAAATACCACAGCATGTAGGTATGACCACAACCCAACTTTCAGGAGGGCCAAAGACTACGTTCTGGTTTTCTGCTCCTCAAACCATGCCTGGAGCTAACAAAATGCCTTTATAAGAGGCACGTGCTCAGTCCTCAGTGGAGAAAGTCTGTCATTTCTGCAAATAAGTCACTCAGCTTCTCTGGCCAGATTACCAGATTCCCAGTCTCCTGCCTTAACAGAGAGGGATTATTCAGTATTTCCATTAGATGACTCAAAACTGATTTCTATGCTTACAAGAAAAAAGACCTGACAAATCTTGCAAGCAATCTTGTATTGTGCTCTTATCCTCTGAGTAGCTGAATCCTCCACATGGAACTTCTAACGTGGTGAAATAAGTAGGAATTTTAGTCACTACGCAGAAAATGAAGCATATCAAGTGTTTCCTTAACAGCTTAATAGCATGAAACAAGGTGTGAGGATGTTTTATTTTTCAGATGTTTTCTGTTCCAAATTGCTAGAACAGTAACCTCCTAAGAGAAGCACCACATTCTCCAAGGGCACCTCAAGAGATTCATCCTGGCAATCTGATCGAGTCCGCTGCATTTTGTGTGCGCCACACAGACTTTCATTTCTGCCTGCAGCACCTGGCCGTGTTTGGGTACCAACCTGCAGATGCACACCGACACTCACCAGGCCTTCCTGTCCACTTTGAGTACCTGGAATTTCAGAATTATTCATAAACACAAGGGAAACAAGGGTCACTCAAGGCTGCATTCCAGCAGCTGATCGCTCCTGCGTATCACTACACCCCCTTCCTCTCCCCGCACTGCACGCTGTACAGCAACAGAAAAACATGGGAGGCCAGCCAACAGGTTTCAAATTCTTGACAGCTGCATTTGAAAAGAAACAATTCTAGATTAACTCTCCAATCAGCAAATACCTTCTCATCCCCCATATACTGCTGCTCACAGCTCTTTACTATTCCCTTTATAACACATACGTGTTTAAAAATCATTAGACTTCTACAAAGAGGTGTGTGTACCAGGGCCAGCGTATCCCATGGATTGTGGGTCCCGTGTTAGCTATCAGCTTGGGATCAGGTGTGCGGAAGAAAGCAGGTGGTTAGAGCAGATAAACCTAAAAAAGTTTTAGAAATAGTTCTTTGGTACTGCAGCATTCCCAGGCACCAGGAAGGGAGAAGGTGAGCTGAACTGCAGCTTGTGAAAGAAAAAACATCCTTAATATAGAGGCAGTCAGCTCCCTGGAAAGGAATGTTCCTGTGAAGCCAGTTCTGGAAGGATGAACAGTTCTCTAAAAGGACACCTTCCCTGCGACAAGCCAAGCCCCTGCCGCCATGCAAGCAGCAGTTAAACTTGGTTTTTCTGCAGTTAACCTCCCCACCAGCACGGCTCTCCATAGCAGCCCTTCTTCAAAGTAGGCTGCCCTGGGTTTTGCTCCACTGTGCTTTCACTTCGTTAAATGTTCTCATCTACAAAGAAAGAAGTTCTTTTCTTACTGCTGGGAAACAAAGGCTGCTTGGCAGCGACAGTACTAAGAACAGTCTCTGTGGAAAAGACCAAGAAGGCTCTGGTTATACAAGACTACAAACAAGGCTTAGGGGGGCTACAGACAACCCACTCAGCACAGAAGAGGCAGATTCAGACCCGTGAACGAATGGCTATCAGCTGTCACACAAATATCTTCTATATGCACGTTTGTAGCCCTTGACAAACATGAGGTATTTCACCAACCTTATATCTCACTCGTCTGTGTATCTGGCCCCGCTCTGTGCCATCAAGAAATGGCTAGTCAGATTTTCAAAGTACTGGGACAATAACCCACTGCACAATTGGTATTTGTAAAAGTGGGTATTGGATGCAAGAGACCTCCCCTACCACTTTTCTTAACAGAGCAGAGGACACTGACTATTTTAAAAGGGAAAAAGTGAGAATGTAAGGCTTTCATTGCCATTTCTACTAAAAAAAAAAAGTGTTTAAAAAAAATCAAATTAGAACTAGAACACAATATGCTTCTCCAAAGCTTTTCCAGTGGTTGACGTGCTGGCTAGCACAACATGATCAACACACCAAATGTCTGCGTAACGACTTACCACTGAACTGGATTTCAGCAGTGAGAAAGTACATCAGGAAATACCTTGTGTGGAAGCCCTTTGTCTGAATTAAAAATTGTAATCCTTGACCTGAACGAGAGCTACTTCAGCGATTTTAAGAATCATGACAAACTAAGCAGCGAGCGCCCACTGAAAAGGAAGGCTTGTGCTCCATCTTTGTTAAAAAAAGAAACCACATTTGAATATATCTTCATTTTAAGACATTAATTTTGGAACAGGAAAAACTCTTCCTGTTCCTCCTCTACGAGGAGCAGAATTTCACTGAAGAGAGGAAAATCCAGCGCTTACAACTGAGCTGCACTTGCGGAGGGTGCGAAGAGCAGAGAGGTGGCAGAACGCTCCATCTGACAGCCGCGCAGATGGCTCTCGGGGATGGCTGCAGCGCGTGGTGGGACGTCTTCTGGTGAATCTCTTCGCGAGAGCCGGCTGACATCCACCTGGCAAGCGTGAGCAGCCCCTTACCTTCAACCACAGACACAGAACTGTACAACTCTTTCTCCCCATCACACTTACCTGCAAAGGTAAGCTGCACCAGTAAAGGTCTGTCTTTACCTCGTCCCTCTTCTCTCCTTCCTCCATTACAGTCCGAAACCATTTCACCCTTGCTGCACGAGTAACTCAGGGGCAGGACATACTGTCTTAACCTCCTCTTCCCTGGTACGAGATGAAGTTTGGCCTCTTGAGTATTAATGATGACTATTAAGTATGCCCAAGATAAAATACATAACCCTTCCATAAGTTACACAGAAAAAAAAAAATCAGTATGACAAGTCCATATCAGTAAGACAAGCATCCTACCTCATTTTAGAGGCTAAAAAGTTCTTGTATACTACACAGGTGTACAAAGTGTTATTGACCCAGAACCTCCTGATTAAATGCTCGTTAGTGTGTTTACAGTGTAGGCTTACGGCCTGGGAACAAGCACTTGCTGTCACACACACCAGAGTATTCCCCAAACGGCCCAAACGCCTCTACTTTGCAGAAATACACCCCAGCTTTAAAGTTTCAAAACCTAAAATTTTCATAAAGGGGGCTGTTAAAGTTTTATATAATTATGCATCAAATCCCTGAACTACAATGGCTTTTTAGTTTTTCATATTTCTTTTTTTTGTTGTTTTTAAATCTAGACCACACAAATACAATTATACATATTATGAGACAAGTACTAACAAGAATCTACTCTGCACAGATTCTGTTAATGAACTCTAATTGAAGGCTAATTAATTTCTCAAGCAGTGAGAGAAGCAAGCTTGAAAAACTCTTTCAGATGTTTTCCCATGCATTGAACAGAGCTTTCAGGTAGAGTATCTGAGAAGAAAAACTGTCAGTGGTTCAAGAACTTATTGCAGCATGATACTGAGATTCTTGCAATGCTGTACTTATGATATTGCGTTGAAGTGATGCTCAGATTCACAGCCCAGGTCTACATCTCACATTCAGAAGACCAAGGGCCCAACTGACTGAAGAGAGACTAACACACTGAACAGCCATGACCACACAGACATTGCTGGATCCTGCGCAGGTCTCCAAGTATTCCCCGGGCTTCAAACTCCCACGGGTGTTAAACAGCCTAGGCTCTGAGCAGCCCGTACCACCCTACAAACACTGAAGATCACCACAGAAACCATTTCACTAACACCAGGGCTTGGCTCCATCTTATTAGAGTATGAAGGGCTAAGATGACTTGCTGTTTACAGCATCCTTGTTTCCAGAAAAGCATTTGAAGTCAGTCAAGCCAGTAAGGTGAGCTTTTTCACCTCACCTTTTGTGGAAACAAAATTCCTGAGAAATTCTCCAGGAAACCAGTAGCTGAGGGAAATGAAACCAGCTATAAGCAGAGATGGGCAAGAAAACATTTCTTTTTCTGGCATTCACCAAAACCATTAAAGGAGCACCTCCTCCAAGCTCAGCAGAGGTGCATCCCGATGAAGAAGAAGTCGGGCAAAAAGGCCAGGAGGCCAGCGTGGATGAGCAAGGAGCTCCTGGACAAATTAAAAGTAAAGAAGGAAGCCTATAGAGGGTGGAAGCGGGGACAGGTAGCCTGGGAGGACTACCGAGTGGCTGTGCGAGCGGCCAGGGATCGGGTGAGGAAGGCTAAAGCCCTGACGGAATTGAATCCGGCCAGGGATATAAAAAGTAACAAGAAAAGCTTTTACAGGTATGTAGGGGACAAGAGAAAATCCAGGGAGAATGTAGGCCCCCTCCGGAAGGTAACGGGTGTCGTGGTTACCCGGGATGTGGAGAAGGCTGAGGTACTCAATGACTTTTTTGCCTCAGTCTTCACAGATAAGGGCTCTTGTCTCCCCACCCAAGCTGTGCAAGGCCCAGGCAGGGACTGGGAGGATGAAGAACCGCCCACAGTGCTCGAAGAGCAGGTTCGGGATCATTTAAGAAACCTGAAGGAGCACAAGTCCATGGGGCCTGATGAGATGCATCCGCGCGTCCTGAGGGAACGGGCGGATGAAGTTGCCAAGCCACTGGCCATCATATTTGAGAAATCGTGGCGGTCTGGTGAGGTCCCCGATGACTGGAAGAGAGGGAACATAACCCCCATTTTTAAAAAGGGGTGTAAGGAAGACCCGGGCAACTCCAGGCCGGTCAGCCTCACCTCTGTGCCTGGCAAGGTCATGGAGCAGATTCTCCTGGAAACCATGCTAAGGCACACGGAGAGCAAGGAGGTGGTTGGTGACAGCCAGCATGGCTTCACCAAGGGCAGATCGTGCCTGACCAATCTGGTGGCCTTCTATGACGGGGTGACAGCATCGGTGGACAAGGGACGGGCAACGGACATCATCTACCTGGACTTGTGCAAAGCTTTTGACACTGTCCCGCATGACATCCTTCTCTCTAAACTAGAGAGGCACGGGTTCGATGGATGGACCACTCGGTGGATAAGGAGTTGGTTGGATGGCTGCACTCAGAGAGTGGTGGTCAACGGCTCAATGTCCAAGTGGAGACCGGTCACCAGTGGCGTCCCTCAGGGGTCCGTGTTGGGCCCGGCCCTGTTCAACATCTTTGTCGGCGACATGGACAGTGGGACAGAGTGCACCCTCAGCAAGTTCGCCGATGACACCGAGCTGTGTGGTGCCGTCGACACGCTCGAAGGGAGGGATGCCATCCAGAGGGACCTGGACAGGCTGGAGAGGTGGGCCCGTGCCAGCCTCATGAAGTTCAACCAGGCCAAGTGCAAGGTCCTGCACCTGGGTCATGGCAATCCCAGGCACAAATCCAGGCTGGGCGGAGAATGGATTGAGAGCAGCCCTGAGGACTTGGGAGTGATGGTGGACGAGAGGCTCAACATGAGCCGGCAATGCGCCCTTGCAGCCCAGAAGGCCAACCGCGTCCTGGGCTGCATCAAGAGGAGCGTGGCCAGCAGGTCGAGGGAGGTGATTCTCCCCCTCTACTCTGCCCTGGTGAGATCCCACCTGGAGTACTGTGTCCAGTTCTGGAGTCCCCAACATAAGAAGGACATGGACCAGTTGGAGAGGGTCCAGAGGAGGCCACGAAGATGATCAGAGGGCTGGAGCAGCTCTGCTGTGGGGCCAGGCTGAGAGAGTTGGGGCTGTTCAGCCTGGAGAAGAGGAGGCTCCGGGGAGACCTGATAGCGGTCTTCCAGTACCTCAAGGGGGCTGCAGGAAAGATGGGGACAGGCTGTTCAGTAGGGCCTGTTGTGATAGGAAGAGGGCTAATGGGTTTAAATTAGAAGGAGGTAGGTTTAGATTAGATATTAGAAAAAATTTTTTTACAATGAGAGTTGTAGAGCACTGGAACAGGTTGCTCAGAGAGGTGGTGGATGCCCCATCCCTGGAAACGTTCAAGGCCAGGCTGGATGAGGCTCTGAGCAACCTGATCTAGTCAGGGATGTCCCTGCTTCTTGCAGGGGGGTTGGACTAGATGACCTTTGAAGGTCCCTTCCAACTCTAGCCATTCTATGATTCTATGATTACCTTCTGAGTGACAGAGGAGCTGTCAGTGGCATGAGAGTTCTCTGCAGGGAAAAAAAGTTTAGGTGTACAGACGAGCATAATCCCTACTCCTCCCTGTCATCTTTTGATGCTCAATTTGTTTAAAGGGGTCCTCCTGATTTAATCAGGTTTCATCGGAAAGGATTTCAGACACTACACTGCTATGAATGACCCCCTTATACCTTGCAAACGTCCACACAGAAAGAGGAAGGGAGGATGAGCACAGATTTATTCCCATACATTTTAAATCACCCCTTACGTTAAATAGATAAAGCCTTCAGTTTCAATACTTTGTATGAAGAAGAAAAGGGACTGCTCTGACCATGTTTACACTTAGCTGCATTAGAAGCCCATAGCACTTCAAAGTTAATTAAGTATCCAGTTATGCTGCTTGCATCCTTCAAACATACCCTGCTCCTAGATGGTACAATCAGAGCTACTGATAATCTGTTGAAGTAATCTTGTGGACATCGCCACAGAATAAACAATACGTATTTGTTCTACCAAAGGGGTTAACAAGCCTGCCACATGCAAAGCAGGCACAGCAATTTGCTGCTCAAATCGTAGAAACACAGCAAGAAAGCTTCTGACCTTCACACCCATTCTGCAAATTCCCAAAACATAAAGCATCTGAAAGCACCGAGGACGTTGCTCACAACCATTACAAAATAACCCAGTATACAGACTAAACTCAACCTCAATAGCTACTTCATAATGTTGTATAAGAGCTTTGATTCAATAAATCAAAAATTGCCATGGAGTCAGGAAGCAGCACAGAAGCCATCTCTGTGCCTCAGCTCAAATCAGTGACTAGCTGAGACTACCAAAATTCAGAAAGAAGATTTATTTTGTTTGCTTTTGGATCACCATCATTCCAAACAGCACTTATCCCCAGCCACCCAAAAGATGTACACAGGGGAGGCAAAACAACCTTTCAGAATAGGGACTGTGGTTTTTGACAAGGAACACAGCTCTGTTCCATGTAGCAGGAAGCACCAACCCTTATCGCCACGCAGCTCTGCAGACACAGTCCAGGCTACCTCACACCTCTAGTGTCTCTGGAGTCTTCTGCGGTGCAAAAGGAACGGCTTCATGTTAAGTTTCAGGCACTACAATAGTTTATACACACAGCCAACCACAAAAATCATGAACTGCCACTGAAACGATATTATAAATGAAACTGTGTCTCAATAGGTTGCTTATACAGCACATCACACACCAGCCTGGGTTTCTGACAAAAACACCTTTCATATGCTAACACTGCTACAAAGCACTTCCAAGCGACTGTAACAGCACTACCCACAACTGCTGGCACTTCTGTTCATCCCTTCAGCTACACAGCATCTCCATGGCTACAGTGCCGATGGCCATTGGCTTTCAGGACATCCCATACGGAGCGAACGCACAGCCCAGCATTCTGAACAGCCCTCACAACCACCCCACAGGCAGTTCCAGCTCCGGGTCCCTCTGAGGTGTAACGCTCACAAACACGCTGCAGCGCCGCCTGAAAACTCAGCAAGCTTACCGTGCGTCGTGTCGTCCAGGTTGTTTGTCACAGCAGTCCCTGAAACTGGACAGATCTTCAGCAACCTCATCACGGCATCTGCACCGTACTGCAAAATGTTTGTACCCATCTTAAAAACAGGCTTGTCTTGCTTGTGCTTAAACGTCTTTCCTTTGAGGCCACCATGCAGGGCTAGCATTAAGAGTCTACTGAAATCAAACCATCCTTACCGCACAACGCACCACCCCAAACCACGTGTGCTCTGGGACACAGCTGTCAGTCGCAGTATACTGTTCGCAACAAGTATGTCTTCAGGTAGCTGCTGCAGAGAATGTTCTGGAGAAATTCATGCTATGGATGCGTTGATTAGATAGGATCGTGCATGTGAGCGTCACCTTCAGTAACAGGATTTTGAACTTATTATCTTCTACTGCTGTTAGAAGTTACAAAAGACATCAAGCCCAACCTCAAAAAGACAGTAACAATTTCAGGAAAAAAAATTTCCCTTTTCCTTCAGTAATTTTAAAAGTTTACATACATTTCAAAGTTTTAATAAGTCTCTGAAGTATACGTGAACCTAGAAAGTGCTCATTCTTCTACTGGCATACACATCAGAAATCAAAAGGATTTCACAGGTAGCTTATTGAAAGGATGCTCCATTTAGAGAGCACCTACAACTGAGTATCCGTAAAACCCTATGCTTATCCAAGGAAATACTTGATAATAGAGCGTCATAAAGCATTCTTGATACATTTGAGTCACACTGAAAAAAGCATAACGTATTTGCTTAAGACTGCCCAAAACCAAGGCAGGGGATAGAAGAAAAGGCAAAAAGCAGGAGCAAGGAGTTATGTGGGGACAGTAAAGTCTGAAGGAAACTTCCTCTGTCTCGGAGCGTAAACATGCAGAGCTAGCGAACCTCAGCTCCAGCATCCGATGTTGTCAAGCACGAATAAAGTTACTTTAGTATTTTAATATTTAATTAAAATAATTTAGACCTTATAAATAAAGCAGGAGATTCAAAACAGGCTATGAAGTAATCTTCTAGATAAGTGGAATTTTACTGGTAATACACTGTTGAGTTACGCAATTGTGGTAACCACCTTCCTGGGCTGAGCAGAGTCTCTGCTTTCGCACAGAAGAAACAGCCGGACACAGAAATCTCTATTCTCATGAGGATGTGGCCAGCCAGGCCACTCCCACAGGCTCTTTCCATACAGACCACTACTTTATCCCCCTCAGCGTACCCCCCCTGCACGGACACCATTCAATAGCTGGGCATTTCCATTTCAGAGGAGCAGTCACACAGAAGCCTTACTGGCAAAATCACAGTGGCCTGACTGTTGCATACAGCTGCACGTCGTGAAACTGGAGGGGCCTGGCTCTTCACCGCCTAAGAACCATTTTGCTACATGCAGAGCAGCAGTCTTCTTCCAGCTAAAAATCTTCAGGGATTTAATGCAGCTTTATTAAAGCTTTTAGAGGTAAAGGTATCCTGATTCAGCAGGCGAAACAGTTTGGGGATAAAGAATCTGACCTGAAGACAAGGGCTAACATTGCACCTTTTATCTGTCAAAGATAACCACAGGCATACCTTAACAGTACTTTAATTGGAAGAGCGGTTTCTTTAAAACAGATACGACTAGTTTGTGGTTTGCTTAAATAAATTTGCGCAGTTGGAACCGTGTAATACTCCATTCTCTGTGTGGAAGTCAGAGCGTCCACCTTCAGAGAACAAATGAATCACCAGGTGGGATCTGAGGACAAAGTGGATATCCAGGTTAGGAGTTACACCTGCCTGCCTCCCAGACACTCACAAAAGGATCATTAATTCTCTTCCTCCTTCAAGCAGTCCAGAGAGCCCCAAAGTGCCCAAGGCATAGTGCCACTCCACTGAAGAGTGGCAAGGCTAACTTCAATTGCAGCCTCTGCACAAGCTGGAGACGTGCATCTCTTAAAACAAAACGCTAAAATGGAGAAGTTGGGCAGTACCACTCCTTCCTCAAGAAAAAAAAAAGATTAAGGACAGAAAACCCAAACATGCTGAATGTAAATAAAATAATTTTAATCTTCCTTTTCTTTGTTGTAAGCTGGGAGAGCCCAATCACTCAGGTTAGGCTGCTGAAGACCAACATCAAATTGCTAATTATAAAAAAAACCCACACAGCACAAAAAGCTGACACTGCTCTGGTCTAGGTTGAAGGTGGAACATCAAGGACTGACTTTACAGCCATCCTGCTACAGGCTGCTCTTCAGTATCCACAGACCTTCGCTGACTGAGCAGGGGTAACAGCAGTACCAGACTGACTCGCCAGTTCACTCTAAGTTGGTTATATGAAATGCATGTGCAAAGCGGTTCTGCAGGGAAAATGAGCGCTCGCTCTGCCGGCGTTCCAAGCAAGCCAGATGGCAATCAGCTCTGGCCCAGAAGCCCCGCAGCGCTGAGCACAAGGCTTTATCTGACAGAACGTGCCCTGCAATTAGAGTCCATGTCAGTCGTCTCTGGGATAGGAAACTTGGCTTCTGACCCCAATTGCACAGGACACGACGGCTCTGGCTCAAGGTTAAAGCGTTATGGGGAAGAGGCTGACCTCCAAAACAGCATCACAGGAAAGGCTGGACACCGGCCAGGGGAAGCTTAAATGCTTAGAGACCAACATGTGATTACTGGGGAATGTGAGCTGTTCTCAAGCACTTCCTATTTCTCTGCAACAATGGCAATAAATAAACCTTTACACAGAACAGAAACATACCTTTCTTTGGAATTTTTAAGATATACAAATCAAAATGACTGTAAACCATTAAGATTGTCTTACTATTGCTTGTAAATAACCATTACTTGTCTTACAGCAGCTGAACAATGACAGCTGTTCTGCATGGCTAACACAAACGCACAGGACACTGTCACACTGAAAGCAGAATTTGGTACTTGGCTTCCCCATTCCTTTCCAGTTAACAAAACTGTGTGTCTGGTTCCTCTGCAGTCAGTTTTACTTTAAAATTCAGCTGCAATCCTACTGTGTCCACTGAGGATCTATTTTTGGAACAGTCAAATATTCCTTGCTGCTCTACTGCTCCATGCTCAAATTTCACTTCTATGAGTCCTACAGTTGGCATTCGCCACTTCTTTGGTCTTAGAATCATCGACACTTCCAATAAGCAGGTCTGTTAAAACATGTTTAACATCTGGAATATGTTAGGGTACTTTAAATAAAATTATTACTGTGTAGACAAAATCTAATTTATATGTGGAGGAGTAAAGGATGACTACAGCATTGCCACAGTACAGGCTCAGAATTCCTCACTACGCCGCTGTCTGAAAGGGTAAATCCTGTACTACCACAAAGAAAATCTCATCGCCATCCAGATCAACCCCCCACCGCGCGAAGGTTCAGTGAAACAGGTTTGACTTCACTGACTCAGACTGCACCCACCAGGTTTTCATTTGGCCCAGAGGCAACCGGTCTCTAAGCACTGCAAGAGGGTTTCAGTCTCCCAAGAGTGTAACCAGTGCAGTGAAGAGAGCTTTGCCAAAAGGGCAAAGTAAGCAGCATGTCTCAACTGTAAAGCTCTTGGTTTGGCTTTCGGAGCAGTAAAATATCGGCTTCCAGGCAGAGAGAAGCTGTACACTATTAAGCAAACCAATTAAAATGTATTAAGCACATCAATTATAGGATCACAGCAGGGTTTGGGTGGGAAGGGACCGTTAAAGCCCACCCAGTCCAACCCCCCTGCCAGAAGCAGGGACATCTCCAACCAGATCAGGTTGCTCAGAGCCCCGGCCAACCTGGCCTGGAATGTTTCCAGGGATGGGGCATCCACCGCCTCCCTGGGCAACGTGGGACAGGGCTCCACCACCCTCAGTGTAAAAATTTTTTTCCTTATATCCAGTCTGCATTCCCTCCCTCGACCTGCTGGCCATGCTTCTTTTGATGCAGCTCAGGAATTCTCCCCTTTTGGCAAAGCTTTCTTTACTATGCTGATTATACTCTCGGTAGACTGAAATCACTCTTCCTGGGCTGCAGGCGCAGACTGCCAGCTCACATTGAGCTTAAATCTTGACTGTTCACTAATGTCAATGACACGTCATCAAAATGCAGCCTGATAGGGCCTGGGCTTTGCAGAAAATTTACCTCTTAAGCTAGGAAGTTAAATGTAACTTTTAAAAAGCTCTTAACCTTACGTACATGTCTGATTTATCATGAGATGCCTCAAAGGTTAGAAATTGATGGTGGAATATCAACCGTACAGGACAATAGTGGTTCCTCACATGGCATAATTATTAAACAGACTAAGACTCACCACTATGAAAAAGAATAATTTAAAAACAGAGGGAAATATCTTCCAGATCTAACACGGCAAGCAGCACGAGGAATGCGAGTAGGGTTTTATTGCCTCTTCCAACACAAGGAGCAGGCGGTGTGAAGCTGAGCGAGCAGGAGCCAGGCTCTAGATAAAGAACACATCTCTTGACAGAGCATGTCACAAAGCACACACTGCTGCTGGAGAGTGTCACGGTAAGAGTTCACTTGGCTCCAGAAAGGAATTGGGCAGGCACAAGACAGACACTGCGTGCAGAGCTGTTACAGACACAGAGCACATTCTGGACCAGAAGGGCTGTCAGGACACATCGCTGTAGGATGAGAGAGCATCCCAGGAGAGCGCTACCATATGTTTACATCCTTCTTCTCTTCCGAGAGGCAGATACTGCCCTTGGCCACCGCCAGATACAGAGCGCACCAGCTAGATCGGCTCCACGGTGCCATTCCATACATTAAGAGACAGAACACCAGACTTTTCCCCGCACCCAAACACATCATTAAGGTATCAATAACCAGGTAACACCGCCACTACATGCATCGTTGGCACGTTAAGGCAGTACAACTTCTGCACCCCAACAAAATACAAACAGAAAGATGCCACCTAGCTTCAAAAGATCAGGCAATTAAAAACAACAGTCAAGATTCCTTTGATTCTTTTCTGAAAAGCAATTAAAATCATAGATTATAGACCATCAGTTCTTTACAGGAGAGAAAGGCAGACAAACAAAGGCAAGAATCACTGTAGCCAACACAGAACAACTGAGTTCAAGTGAAATTGCTTTAAATCCTGCTCATTACAACATCAGCGGCTGCAC
Organism: Tetrax tetrax; assembly: GCA_009806455.1. Lineage (NCBI taxonomy): Eukaryota > Metazoa > Chordata > Aves > Otidiformes > Otididae > Tetrax > Tetrax tetrax. The sequence goes on along the minus strand of WHYT01013659.1, from coordinate 97,047 downwards.
CATGCAGACCATGAAACACTTCAGTAGAAATAAGTAATTTCATAGAGCCATGAATTCAGCAATGAAGAATTTATCCACGAGCCAATGAATTGCACAGCAAAGAGTTTTGCAAATTAAGTAGTGTAATTTACACACAGAATGGAACAGCCAGAAAAATGTCCTCTGGAAAGGATGCCGCCGACTGGAGTTCCTGAGCCCAGTTAAGGGCTACGGCAGCCACACCTCACGCTGAATTAAGAGACACAATGCGCTCGAGAAAGGAAGTGCTCTCATCAGGAAACTCACTGTTCCCCTTCTGTTGTGGCATAAACAAATATAAATGACACACCGCCGCCCTGGCCATCGCCAGAGAAATACTCCTCTTCGCCAAACGATGGTTATCAGAGCAATCTGATATAACATTACAGCAGCAGTAGGCAAGGCACCAAGTTACCAGTCACGGGGAGGCTGAAGTGGTAAGAGGTTTGCAAGGCAGTTTTCAACCGTTACACAGATTGTTTTGCATATATTCCAAAAAACACCTATACTCAAGCTTTGAGAATATAACTAGCGGCAGAATTAAAATAGTTGCAATTATCCAACAAGTAAATCCAAAATATAGATAACTAGAAATTTAGATACTTAACGTAAATCTGACCACGACAAAGCCTTGAAATGTTAATTCAAGAGAACTTAAAAATACATAATTAAGAATTAAAACAGTTTAAATAAAAAAATCAGTTAAAATACAAAAGAGTAGCTTCTCTTTGCTCCCTCCTACGATCCCTCTGCTGTCACCAGAGTTAAAGCTGTTAGGTTCCAGCAGCCCTGTGATATTTTTATTTTCAAATTTACTCACATATAGTCCCTAAACTTAACTATCATAAAGTAAAACTGCAGAGGAATCCAAGATAGGAAACGTTCAAATCTGAAATTTCACACACGAATACAAAGCAAGGAAGTCAACCAGTCTGCTCACATGCTACCCCATTAGATCATACAAAATCTCTTTTTTTTTTTTTTAATTTTTATTTATCTAATGTAAGGACAGATTCTCCTTTATGCCAAAGCAACTCACAGAATCATAGAATGGTTAGGGTTGGAATGGGCCTTCAAAGCCCACCCAGTCCAACCCCCTGCAAGGAGCAGGGACATCTCCAACCACATCCTGTCCAACCTGGCCTGGAGTATTTCCAGGGATGGGGCATCCACCACCTCTCTGGGCAACCTGGGACAGGGCTCCACCACCCTCAGGGTAAAAAAATTTTCCTAGTATCTCATCTAAATCTACCTCCCTCTCGTTTAAAACCATTTCCCCTCATCCTGTCACCCCAGGCCCTGCTGAAGAGTCTCTCCCCACCTTCCCTGCAGCCCCCTTTGGGCACTGTGAGGCCGCTCTCAGCTCTCCCCGGAGCCTCCTCTTCTCCAGGCTGAACAGCCCCAGCTCTCCCAGCCTGGCCTCACAGCAGAGCTGCTCCAGCCCTCTCAGCATCTGCGTGGCCTCCTCTGGACCCTCTCCAACAGCTCCACGGCCTTCTGATGTTGGGGGCTCCAGAGCAGAGGGGCAGAATCCCCTCCCTCAACCTGCTGCCCACGCTGCTGGGGATGCAGCCCAGGATGGGGTTGGTTTCTGGGCTGCAAGCACACATTGCCGGCTCACGTTGAGCTTCTCATCTACTCATGCACGACTCCAAGCCATAAAGCACAATTTGCAAATACTTTGCCCTGCTGAAGCATGCCAGGCCTGAAGACTGCTGAATCGAGTTTCCAACGGCCCCTTCATTCACTGTTACAGCGAGAGGCTTCAGCTTTTTTCAAACTACAGATCCCTAACCGTTTCCTCATGGAATCAAGGGCCCACCTTAGCTACAATGGGAAACCAGTGTTGTTCAGTGATGTTTCTCTGACCCTTGGAAGAGAGGGCGCATGAACCACGAGCTGAAAACCTCTGTGGACTGAGTGGAAATCAGTATTATTTGAGCAAAAGCAATGCAGAGAGAAGCCAGGACCTTGGGACCTCATCTCCAATTTTGATGGCTCACTGCTTGCTTGTACTCTTTCGGCAACACTGCCCCACGCTGCAGTGGAGCTCACATGATGCCACCCCTTCCACCACGGGCCTGCCAGCCAAGCTGCCACCATGTCTTCCACCAGCATGAGCTCCTGGCATGACTCTCACCTCAGACATCACCGACTGGTTACAAGTGAAACAAGCTGCACGCAAACTGACTGTGAGAAAGCCAAATTATTAAGTTACCCATAATAGGCCCTACTTAACATTTTACCTGAGCTGCTAACTTGACCTGCCTTAACTATATCATAAAAATAAGATTAGAAGAGCTAATAATTTAGCTTTACAGCCTAATTCTTCATTTACAATATATGCATAGTAATTTTGAACTACAGGAAAAATTTGAAGCCAAATGCACTGGGGAGAAAATAAAATAGACTATTTAAGACTAACCTGTAATTAATTTTAACTCGAGCTAATTAACAATTTCCTTGCAAAGTCTCAAAACATTAAGTCTATACACAGAACGCAACAGTTTTTAGATCACATCACCACCCTCCTTCCAGAAGCATACTGAATTCAAACCAAGCACAAAGCAAAACCAGTCCTGGTTACAAGAGTCACCACGAACACCCCTCAACTCTGTGTTCCAAAACCTGCACTCTGACTGAATGTGCTCTGTAGAAAGTCCTCAGGGGTTGCTTCCAGCCCCTCAGGCTCTCCCTCTGCCTCCCCCTTCATGGTGTGCTTGTTACCTAAAAGCCCAGCAGCGCAACTGCTCTGCTCTAAACAGCAGGACGAGCTCGCAGGAAGAGGAAACGCAGATTGCTCACGCTGGAGGTTCTCGTAACTGGCCATACCGTACGGAAACACCTCATTCTGCGTCTGCAGCCGACGTCTCTGATCTCTAAGCAACCTCTGGCTCCTCATTGGATAGTTTTTAGAATTAACAAAAAAAAAAATAGACATCGTATCTCTTTCCCACAGGGTTTTGACAGCTTTTACATTTGCGTCTTAATGGCTAACCACGCGTTAAATTACGAGCATGAAGTTATACCTTTTGCAGATCATAACTGTGGTACCATGGGTGTCTAGGACTCTGCAGAACACGTTAACCGCTTCCTTTCTGCCAGGTCCCCATGCATTTAACTGAGATTTTTAACTCAAAGGCAACAGAACTCGTCTGATCAACAGATCCCTCAGCAGTGCTTCGCACCAGTCTCAGAGCTAAAACACCTGCAAAGGGTGAAAAGCTTGGAGCGGTTTCAGAACAAAGCAACAAGAACTGTTTTGATACATATTTTTTCTTCTGTTGACACCTTTCAGAGTTTGACAGTAGTGGTGGTTTAGCTTTTAAAGTGTAAAAGACTTGTTAAAAAACCTGACTAAAAGCATTTGGTGAACGAGAGAACTGCAGCTGTCAGCTACAGTCAGGTCATGTGTTTGCCCACACAAAACAGGAAGCAGCTAGCCATGGAAATATCTAAGCAGGCCACGAAATAACACATAAATTGCACAGTAAGCAGGCTGCTAAGTCAATATTTTTCCCTAGTGCTCAACTTCACTCTTATATTTGTTAAGCACAGCTCGTTCCAAACAAATGGCGAAAAATTTGTTTGCTCTTACAACGCGTGCTAATGTAAGAGACCATCAACAACGACACAAACCAGCGGTCAAACTGCAGACACTTAATATAAAATAAGAAAATCCATATTTTGCCAATGCCTTACCAACAGTAACTGAGCCTGAATGTTCAACAAAGACAGGAAGCGAAGTAGATGGGAGTGTGGGAGTCACGCAGCCGAAGGAAACCAGCAGAGCAGTCCCAGAGCGAACACCGCGCTTGGTCCCTTCCCCGGTACCCAAGACAAACCCTCAAGAAGATGCCACATCAGGGGAATAAATTACTTCTCCATGCATTTAAAGCCTACTTTGTGCTTTCAAAAGAAGAACTGCTTCCTTTTGCTCACTGGCCTCTCAATCCCTCTTCACATGATGTGAGGAATGCATTTTTTTCCAAGGATAATAAAACGAGACTAGAAGGAATGGAAATTGTAGGGATTTACGAGCAGGTGTGGCACTTAACTTGAGACATAGTTATTTTTTTTAAATGGCACTTTAAAGTAATAACCTTTAAATTGAAAAGATGATGTACTGCCTGATCGGGAAACTCATTACAATCTAGACCAAGGGATTATACTTTGATTTGTCAATTTGAAAAAAAAAAAAAAAAAAAAAAAGAATTTTTTTCTAATCTGCTCTCTCATTGAAGCATATTTATGCCATCTCCAATCTTACTTTCCTATAATTTAGGGACACTTTAAACCGTGGAGATTTACCTTAAACACTGCTTTTTTCAGAACTATAAAACCAAAGACAGCCAGTCAGCCTGTTGTCCGAAAGCAGCAAATTCAAACCATTAAAATTACCATATAATCAAAAGGGCACTAGACGTTATACTTATTAAGAAAGATTCATGCTTTAGATATGCTATCAAAAGAAAGGAAAAACATGAGACCAATTTTTTTTAAGAAGGATTTGGATGAGAATACACAGTTTGGAAAGAAGCAGTTTTCAGCCACAAGGCAGTGCAAGATTAATTGCTATTTTTATGCTAAAATAGAAATCAAACGCATTATTTCCACAACTGCAAGCTCCTGACGTTGACGACTGGTATACCTACAGACCTCTCTTCATTGTTTAGCACCAGCGGAAGCTGACAAACGCCAGGAACTTTATCAAAGTGGAAACATCATTTTAGGTATTCAAAAGACTGCAAAATACCTTTCAAAGTCCGTCCCCTGTCACAGGTAGATTTGAAAATCTTAGTTTTCACAAAGCCAAAGCGTTCTTACAATCTACATTAATGTGACTAAACACAACAGGTTGCGCACACACTTGCTGTGTTCAGTCACATTACTCCTCTCGTCACCACTCATCTACTTCTGAAACTAAGTAATATGTGGCTGTAAAGATATTTTCTAAATGGGCTGAAGAGCGACATACTTTCAACAGAGCTTCCAGAAAATAAGAAAATTCCACCCCTCAGGTCAATGGTTCAATTCAATGTGTTTTTTTCCCCCCAAATTTTACTTATTTTCCATTGGCATAAACTCCACCCTTGGAATGCCATAGTAGTTGCTCATTCATTATTTAAATGTACTTTGGAAATTAAACTCAAGGGGAATTATCTCATGCACATCAGCCTAAAAATGAGCTGTGAATCTCCAAAGTCAATTTTAGCCTCGTGTGTGTTAAGAAACCTTGAAGACTCAAGTTCTTAACTGACTTTTAACATTAAGAACTACTTATTCAGCAAAGTCCCCATATTACTTTAAATGTAAATATATTCGCTTTAAAGAGCTAATATATAAAAAAAATGGAGTCTACAACCTTTAAAAGTTTTATAACAGCAGCTTTTCAGTTTTTCCCCCAATATATTTAACCTTGGTAACGTGACAAGTGAGTCTCAGTAAACAGGCAATTTTCCACATTTCAGCTGCTTTCAGCATTACGTAAACTTCCACACGGACAGGAGGAAAAACGAGGTAAGATTCTACTCAGTGTGATGAACAGCTGTGCAAGTTGGTTGTTTTTTCTTGTCTGTTTTTTAATATATATACACATACAGACAGAGTTTTCAAGAGGTTATGAAGATATGCCCCAGAGCAACCAAAAGTCATCATGTCAGCACTGGTACCCAGTTTGTGACACCCTACAGCCTGTTTTAGGCGTGTCAGACTAAAATGTGACCATTTCTAGCCTTTTCAAGTTCAGGAGATGGCTTCATTAAAAGATTTACATCCAGTTCTCACTCTTTTCAAAGCAACTTAGATATTATCTAGAACTACAGAATTCACCAGTAAAAGCAAATCTTCAGGGGAACTGGCTTATATCAGATTTTACACAGCTTGGCTTTAGTGACAAAGGAAGGCAAGCGGCACGCAGCAGTGGATCTCCCAGCTCTCTGCTGACAACAGCACTTCCCCAGTTCTCCCGCAGACTTGAAAGATAAGGAGTTGTGCCTTGAAGTATATTGTCAGATACACATCAGGGTTCAATGGATGATTTTTGGATTTCAGTGGAGGGGCATAAGAAACTTATTTTCAATGCCAATTGAAGTCAGCAAAAGAATTTTCACTGCATCTGTTTTAAAAGTCTTTATATCATAATTGTCTGCAAAATACTGTCTTGTCAATCTTGGTTTAGATCAAAGTGGAATTAAATTCAGTTTTTGTCTTAATACAGCCCACTCGCCCTTCGTAGAGAGAACAAAGTTCTCTCAAAACACACAAGAGCAGCATGAATGGAACGCTGACTGTACTTCAATCTCCCTCAAGTACCTCTTCCAAACCCAGGAAAGGAAAAGCGGGCAAATAGGAAGTTTGTAGTGTAAATGACCCATTCTGCAAGTGGCATTCACTTGGTTGCTTGTAGAAAAGAATTTTATGCTGATTTCTCTATCTGAAAGCTAAATATGAGTTTGACTTAATGATCTCCAATTTGCAGTTGGAACACACGTCATCTAGGAAATCTTTACGGTCCACACGGGCTTTGCTGACACTGGGGATCTTCATTACTCCTCTACAGAAGGAATTCCCTCCTCAGTTCCTTGAAACTCCCTGGGAACGGAGGACAATTTTCCAAATAATATTTTTAAAAGTACTCAGCACCTTAAGACAAAGATGAGATCCCATGCAGTAAGACCCAAGCTAGGAACAGTGATTTTTGTTAGACAGCTCAGCATCAAGAACACTGCTGCCACATTGACCAAAGGTTTTTGAAGAAGCTTTTTACCGACAGCTGAGCATCACTGGTGTGTGGGTTTAAATCTCTATTTGAGAACACATTCTCTCAAAGGCTGGGTGCATATAAAAGAGGGACATGAAAAAAATCAAACATAAAAACCATATTGTTAAAGCTGTTTGCTGGGTGCCTTAAATTCAAACTTGGTACATAGCGGGATGTGTTCGCCATTTCAGAAGAGCTGCTGATATGGTTAAAATAACACTATAGCACTTTTTTTGGTGAGAATATGCAACATAGTGCTTCCACTTCAGCCAGCACAAAATCTGACAGGAATATTCCTTCCAGAAATACTTCAACTTATGCAATCACTATTCAACCAAGGGAAAAGAGTAAGAAAAGGCATGAAACGATCATACACTGTTTATATTCTTTAAAGAATTTGGCTCATGGAGGCACTGCTCTACATATTCCAGAAAATCCATGAACAGTTTTGACAGATTAACATCAGGAATTTTACACATTTTCAAAGCCAGTAATGTATCAAAAGCAACATGGCAGGAGAAGGATGTTCATCCAGTGATCACATTTGGATCAAGTTCCAGTGAGAACTCGCTGCCCTGCCATAGACAAAATAAATCACACCTATTATTGCTATTCTAAACTCCCAGTTTCAGAAAGTATCAGCTGACTGCTTCTTTTTATAAACGTTCTTCTCCTCTTAGTTCACTGTTTTAATTTTTCAACTATATTTTTTCTTCTAGTTGCATATGTAGTATAGCTTCTTTCTTTCCAAAGCAGAAAAAAGCTGTCTCATAAGAGAAGATTAATATTAAAGGTTATATTATATTACATTATGTTACATTAGTTAAAGATTATTGACAAGCTGGAGAGGTGGGCCCGTGCCAACCTCATGGAGTTCAACCAGGCCAAGGGCAAGGTCCTGACGTGGGTCATGGCAATCGCAGGCACAAATCCAGGCTGGGCGGAGAATGGATGGAGAGCAGCCCTGAGGAGAGGGATTTGGGGGTGCTGGTGGACGAGAAGCTCAACATGAGCCGGCAATGTGCGCTTGCAGCCCAGAAACCAACGGCATCCTGGGCTGCATCCCCAGCAGCGTGTGCAGCAGGCGAGGGAGGGGATTCTGCCCCTCTGCTCTGCCCTGGTGAGACCCCACCTGCAGCACTGGGTCCAGCTCTGGAGCCCCCAACATCAGAAGGCCGTGGAGCTGTTGGAGAGGGTGCAGAGGAGGCCACGCAGATGCTGAGAGGGCTGGAGCAGCTCTGCTGTGAGGCCAGGCTGGGAGAGCTGGGGCTGTTCAGCCTGGAGAAGAGGAGGCTCCGGGGAGAGCTTAGAGCGGCTCCCAGTGCCCAAAGGGGGCTGCAGGAAAGATGGGGAGGGTCTCCTTTATGAGGGAATGTAGAGATAGGACAACGGGTAACGGTTTTAAACTAAAAGAGAGGAGATTCAGACTGGACATTAGGAATCAATTTTTTACCCTGAGGGTGGTGGAGCACTGTCCCAGGTTGCCCAGAGAGGTGGTGGATGCCCCATCCCTGGAAACATTCCAGGCCAGGTTGGCCGGGGCTCTGAGCAACCTGATCTGGTTGGAGATGTCCCTGCTCCTGGCAGGGGGGTTGGTCCCTTCCAACCCAAACCATTCTATGATTTTATGATTATTCTTCAAACATTACCCCCAAGATATGGAACAGTTTGAGAACTCAAAATTAATACTAACAGTCAGAAGTGTTTCTCATTACACCCAGTAAAGCAGTATGAAAAATCCTGATGTCAACCTTTTAATTCAAAATATCCTTGGGAAAATAACTTAAAACAAGGTAAAGACTTCTCAATTGAGCAAACAGCTAGACAATTTTGTCCGAGAAACTAATTTTTGCTGACTGATCCTAGAATACGAATCAGTCCACTTCACTGAAGGCCAAAGTTACACACACAAATTTAAATTAGAAGCCATGTGAAGCCTAGGTGTGAAGACTGTATTAAGGTCCTAAAAGACCTGCAACAAAGCAGTCAGATTCTTTACCACTCATGAAAATAACCTCTCTCTGCCTTGAAGTGTTTGCAAGAGCACGACCTGCATGTGTAATACTGGAGACAGCTTCAGGAATAAGAAAAAGAAATTGAAGTGTTGCACATAGAGTGATCTAATCCTTTCCCCCCCCCCGTGACTGCGAAGGATCACTTCTGTAAGGAACCCTGCACTCCAAACCATGTGATCTATCTAAATATTTATACTATGAACACTATTAAAGCTCTCATCTGAAGCCATTAAATATTATATTTTCAACAAGCAAAAGGAAACAATTAGTATTTTGATTATTATTGAGTTTCAACTGTTTTTATCAGGTAGAAGCTGATCTAACTGCTCTCCTCAACTGCCCTTCCTAACTCATGATAGCCACACAGCTGTGGTTTTGGCTGAATATACTCAAAAATGTCAAATACCTACTTCCTTTCTGTTTTCTAAAAGAAAAAAAGGGAGGGAGAGGGGGAAGAGAGAGGGAAAGAAGAGACACTCTAATCTGGATTTTCTTTTTTAAAAATTATTACTGTTTGTAAGATCAGCGCACAAATTAGCAACCACATACCCAAGAGGCTTTTTGTTCATCTCTCTGGCACCTGTGGCAATCAGGTTTTTTTCCTCCCCCTAAAGTATTACCAATGCTCACAATGCTTTCTCCTCTTTCATTCAGGCTTATCCTCGCGTTCATGGCTTTTCTCTGAGCTCTTTAGTCCTGTAAACTCTGCACTGATGAAGACACAACCACAACAATCTTCTAATCAACGTACTTGACACTCTCTCCCATGCCAGAATAGATTGCTCCCAGTAATCAACTGAAAATATGCTTCAAGGCCACTTTTCCTCTAACTTTAAAATAAATCTATGAACTCTATCTAAACTTTGAGAGAAAAAGAGAACACATTATGTAAAAAAAACACTCTGGGTAGAGAAGAAACCATCAAAACACATACTCTTCCTATTTTGTGTATCATTTTAAATTTGTATGTTCTACAGTACCTAGCAAACAGAGCCCAGTAAGTACTTAGCAATACAAGGAACCGTCAAGGAAGAAAAATACAGCAAAAATTAATACTTACAGCCATAATCAACTCAAAAGGGTGTTTATACACCCGTACGGGGGATTGATACTTCTGCACCATAGCTGCAGTTAGTAAGATCAATTCAAACCTGAAAAAGAAATTTTTAAAACCATCTGTCAAACATAGGAAGCCATTTTCAACCTTCTCTTACAATTATTCTGTGTGCGATACCATACTAGTAATTCTACAGGAGAGCCTTCACAACCTCTCGATGACTTTTTGTTTTTGGAAGAAGCAATGGAGCCCAGAAAAGCTTTGTGTATTTTTGTCAGAAGTGACTTATCATTTCTTCCAAAGACGACACAAAATTAGCACACTCTCAGTCCAGTTTTAGTAACAAATCTTCAAACGTGCTTTCTGACTCTTCGTCAGGACGGTGAGACTTCCTGTGCTGCTGCTGAGAACCAAACATTGACACACACCGGCTGAAGCATTACCCGGTCCCCCAGCGGGGTAACGGGGTTCCCTTGCTTATAGGTCATTCTGAATTGGGGTTGGTTTAAAAAAAAATTTCACAAGGAAGTTAAAAAATACACCAAGTGTTAAAACCTCTTGTTTCCACAAAGGCAGGGAAAAATGGATCACTACAGCAAACTGATCATTTCCAAATCAAGCTAAGAGTTTAGAGAGAGAAACTTAAAAGATAGCTGGGGAAAAATAATCCTTACAGAAATTATAAACACTCCAATATATGGCCAAAAAAAAAAAATCACTAGCAAAACAGACACGAGCTGTTCCAACGGCTTTGTGTCTGCTTTCCCCAGCCAAGTGCCTGAACCAAACTCTCTTGAACGCAATTACATTTATTGAAAAAAACACTGGCAGCAGCACTTGCAGATGAAACCACAGGCTGCTAGCCAGGCTCGCTTCAGTGAGGAATGGTCTCATTACGATAAGTTAGTTTTATTTTTAACGTGTTCTCACGTTATCTACAGTGCTGCTGGCAGGCGTTACCGACTCCGGCTGCAGAGCACGGCAGATGGGCACCGCGGCTTCTCAGGGGCAGCAGCCTGCAATAAACTCAGGAGTCACAACAAAGTTCACCCGGCGCCCAATTCCAGAGAGGAATTTACCCGCGACTACCCTGCACTTAACAAAACCACCTGAATCAGCAGAGAAAGCCGCAAACCCTCTCTAATCCTCGGACAAGAAGAGTTACACAACAAAGAAACTCAACGGTGGCTCCCGACCGCTCGCCGGGACAGCGCTGCCCCCGCCAGGCCGGGAGCCCCGGGGCCGGGACCCGGCGGACACCTGTGCCAGCCTCGCCGGGCGAGCGCGGCGGGGAGCCGGGCCCCGGGAGCCCAGCGGCCGCGGCGCCGTGAGCGGCCCGAGGGCCGTTGCCCGCCCCCCCCCGCCCCATGGGGAGCGCCGCCCGCTGCTCGGGGCTCACCGCGGAGCCCCGGCCCGCCGCCGAGCCAACGCTGAGGGGAGCCGGCGGCGGGAAACTTGCGGCGGCGGAGAGCAGCGGCGGCGGGGCTGAGGGGAGGGGGCGCCGCGAGGGGCGGGACACGAGCGGCGGGGTCCGGGGAAGGGCAGGGAGAGGAGGGGAGTGGGCAGGCACCCGCGCGGCGACCCTTACCGCCTCCCGTCACGACGGCCGGCCCGGCTCTGCCCTCATGTCGGCGCGGGGCAGCG